>JAOSBP010152463.1:0-21700 GCA_027563825.1 Erythroxylum mucronatum
TACACCCAATTCCCCTCCTCTCCTCCCCCGTCCGCCGAACCACAGCGGACAAACATCTCCCTCACCCGCACTCCCGCCATCCCTCCTAGCCAGAGCAGCAGCAGCAGCAGCAGCAACCCAACCCTCCCCCTCCGCAGTCCCTCCCTTTCAGCCACCCCCTCGGAAATCCAAACCTACATCTCAGCCCTCCTACAGCGAAAAAGGAACCTCCCCCGTTCCCGCGCCGAGGAAATCGCCTCCCGCTGGCAGAGCGGCAACGGCTGGGGGCTCCGCAACCACCCCGCCAGTTTTTACAGGATCGTGTTCGGCGCAGACGGGTGGATGGTCTACAGGGATGTGCGGGCGAAATACTATCACGAAGAAGTCTTGGAGAGGAAGAGGAGCAGCAAGGCGAAGGACCAACGAGGTCAAGGTGAGTTCTTCGCGCACATCTTCTTCAGAAGAGAAGGGGAAGAGGGAATGCTGATGGGGGTTTGCTGACTTTGATCGATCGCAAGCTTGATGTACGTGCTCATCTCGCTGGGCCTGATCGGAGGGGGAATCGCGTTGGGGGTGAAAGAGAAGCTGTGGAAGACGTATGCGAGCGCGATGATAGTCATCGGGACGGTTATGTTGCTCGTGGGGATTTGTTACATGTGCGAGGAGGATGGGAGGATGAGCTCGGCGGAGGAGAAGGCTGAGGAGGAGTTGAGGAAGTACTGGGTTTGAGATCTGAGGCCAAAACGAAAGTGGCTTGGTCATGTCGCAGCAATGGACCATTGAATATCTGGTGTTCACAAGGCTGGGTGTTTCGTCGCTTCTGTACGCTCACGTGATCTACTATGCTGTCGAGTCTTAAAACTGCACCATTTCGTGGCAACGTGGGTCTGAGCTATAAGCTTTAGGAGATCAAGATTCCGGTAGCCAGGTCTGTATCTAGATTTGTCCATTCATGATAGGCACCATCTCCACAAGATGACGCTTTTCACCGTCGCAGAGATGAAGACACCAAGTCACGTGTATGACTAAGCGGGAATTTCCTTCGCGGTCGTCATCGGCATACTTGCCTCGAATGAGGTTAGGGTTACCAATTGAAGATTACGGCCTCTGCGGTTTCTCCGCAGTTGTTTGGTGACGGTCCTGTTCAGCAAGTAGGCCGATCAATCTTAGCCATGCGGGTCTGTACAACGAGAATCAGCGATAACTTCGAGACGGGGGTTCTCTACTTTTTCCAATCTCGCCGCGCTAGATCCATCTCTATCGAGACCGTTCACGAACCCGTAGGACAGGGTCGAGATCAGCATGGGCGGTAAGGGCAGTCTCATACGCTTTATGAGTATGTCCTGGCTTTGATCTCCCGATCTCAACAGTGGCATAGGAGACAGGATGGAAAAGAACGCTGGCTCGGACGTTAGTACATATGAAGCAGACGAAAGTTTTTTGGTGCCGAGAGCATCGGTCGACGCTCAAGATATTTTGCATGATGACGAGACGATTGCCAGAAAACTTCCTAGGCCAAGGTCACTCCATGTACTGACAAGAGTCGATGCGCGCTGCACAAAATGTGAGCATCTCCGACCGCGGCATCATTCCCGTCTCCATTTTGTTCGTTCTGGTGGAGGACTCCACTGATCAATGGCTTCGATGTCTCTTATTCTGGCTAGCCAGTGGTCAAGTGCGGCAGAGTTTCGATCTTGTGAGGCGTTGGGCAGCGCAGACGATCGATATCCACTGACTGGCCCAAGCTTCGAGCATCGACAGCCGGGACTTTGTCCCCGTTTATTATATGACATTTGCATCTGTTGAGGGATTATGGACATGGATCTACGTATCGCTCGATTGGGGATGTGCGATAGCAATATTTAACCAACATATAGAGGTACACGTCACTGATGTATCAAGAAGACTGAGAGCCTTGCTCTAGAGTAAGCATAAGACTCTCCAGATCTCAGGAAAACATCAGGTTACGAAATGTGTTTGAAGTCAACGCAAGGTGAGTCAGTCCGCAGAATACGAGCAGTGGTACAACTGGAGAAGACTCAGCCGAGACCTCATCATGTCTGTCTATTACAACCATTTAATCAGTGACAGAGCTCCTTGGCAGGCGATATTGAATAGCCTGCCGAGATCGGAGCACATTCACAGCTTGCCTACTCAGCGATTGGCATCTCGCCCGCCTCCTTTAAATGCAATGTCTACTAGTGAGACATTGCGCACAGACTACGTTTGCCTTAACAATGACCACTATACACTATGGCGGCCTAATCCAGATGTGGAGAATTTAAGCTAGATGTCGGCCTCCCCCATATGAGGTATAGCCGACGTTGAAATTTTATGCATGATAATAAGTCATAGGGCGTATTAAGACGCTCCCATCTCTGTGTAGGTGTATCCACTCTCCTTGCAACCAATAGATTGACACTTTTAGACGCCGAATTGTTCTTCACATATGCAGTTAAGCACGTCCACCAGCCGATTGAGCAGGTACGGGGTTCCTGCCAACGGCTGTGTGCTTGCAAATGGCAACTACAAGTACGCGAACGTCAAAGCCTCTTACCTAGACGCCACTCCCAATGTCGAGGCACCTGAAGGATTCCTTAGTTGCATGAACGTTAGCGTCTCCATCAGTAAGGCCCTTTACCTCGATCGAACTCTTGGCATAGACCTGATGCCATCCTCCGATGACAGCAATCCTCGAGTAGCAAAATTTCACGGGAAACGTAACGAATGTGTTATTCAGAGTCAAAGTCATGGTAACTGTAGGGTTCATCTCCATTCTGGTTGATGTGCTCGTACAGATACGATCGCGGAAAGCAGCCGCTCAGGCCAGCGATCGGCGTTCTGGTTGGGTGGCCTGCTCCCAGTTGATCTCCATGGAACGCCTTGCCCCACGTAATAGAGTTAATCAAAATTCCTGTACTGCAACCATCGTAGAGGCGATCAATGGCAATGACC
Organism: Erythroxylum mucronatum; assembly: GCA_027563825.1. NCBI lineage: Eukaryota > Viridiplantae > Streptophyta > Magnoliopsida > Malpighiales > Erythroxylaceae > Erythroxylum > Erythroxylum mucronatum. The sequence continues at coordinate 2,935 of JAOSBP010152463.1, forward strand.
CAAACATTGGCGATTTGTCGGAAAGCTGAAGGCAGATACTAGGTCTGATGGAGAAAGGCTTTTCACATGTAGTTCTGAGCAACGGTGGATACAGACAGTGAAACACTACTGCATCGTTTACGAGTGGATCTTCGGGGTCAATCGCACACATGGTCAGCGATATTCTTCATATGCGCGAATTCAAAGACTGAGTGAACAAATCCTCGGCTCTTTGGTCACACTCGGGGAGCGTGTCCGACAGCATGGAGCATGCCGTAGAACGATGTGTTGAAATGCTTCAGGCAGCCTGATAATGGGTCAAACCCCGAACCACCGTCAACGGGAATGCCACGTGAACGTATTGTGTCATTTAAGGGGAGAATGACCCAAAGGCTTGCATCACTGGCCATGGCTCGCGCCTGAGCCGGCCGCCCCGATCCCTTCCGGAACCTTGAATGTCTAATGCTCATGTATGCAACATTGGATCGGAAGTTGTGCATGCATACAGATCAGGCCTCCAGGTTCTCCAAGCTCTCCAGACTGTCGAAGATTTTCAGGCGCTCCGTCTCGTTGCATGGTTCAGGTAATGTGAACAACCAATCACTGCAAAGTATGCTGATATGGTGGGGCCTCGGGACCGAGAATGCAGTGACAAACGTGGAGACCACAAAGATAGCTATAGCTTGGTAATAGGTATTGCATGACAGTTCGAAGTAGCTCTGCTTTTTGCGCTAACCGCAAAGATGCCCAATAAGGTATCGGCGACTCAGTCAAGACATCATTTCCGTGGTCGATGTCAAGATGCGACTGGGGCTCATCGGTCCAGAATGTCTGAATAACCTTGGAGAGAGTCAGTCGATGGGAAGCCTTGACGAGCGTGCATCGGATTCGATACGAATGTGGAGTCGTGGGTTGCCTATCCACCGCGAATCAACGAGTATATATACTCGCGAGGATGCCCGTCCAGGTAAAAATTTATCACATCGACAAGTATCCCCTTCAGTCAATCATTCCAACGTTCATCACTCTTTCCCCAAAGAAAAAGATCCACTCCTCATCATGTTCTCCATCACCAAATTCCTCCTCCTTGCCACCACCGCAACCGCGGCCCTCCTCCCCCGCACCTACTCCAGCGCGCAGAGCAACCTCACCGCCCTGGAGAACAACGCCGACGCCGTGACCCGCCTGGCCAACGCCCTGAGCGGCAGCACCAACGCCGACGTGCAACCCGTGTACACGGCCGAGGGTTTCCTCAACACCAACTTCACCGCCGCCATCGACGACCTGAACAACTACCCCCTCACCTTCACCTCGTCCGAGTCCACGACCTTCCTGAACAACCTCGGCTCCATCTTCTACCCCAAGCTCAGGGCCGCGCTCAACGCCGTCATCGCCAAGAAGAGGAACTTCGAGGCCAACGACAGCCGTCTGCTCCAGACTTTGATCTTGAGGGCTGCGTCCACCAAGGCTACTTCCTACGGCAGTGCGTTCGTGACCAAGGTGCCCGCGGCTCAGAGGGCTTCGGCCACGGCTGTTTCGGCTTCGTTCAGCTCGTTGGTCGCTTCTGCTTTGGCTGCTTACTCTGCTGCTCCCGCTTCTTGATTGATCAAGCCAGTCTTGGATGAGTATCAAAATGCGATGATATCATGAAGAGGTATGTTGAAAATGCTATGGTGGAGGATGTCGAGCGTTGAGACGGTTGGGGAGAAAATACACGGAAGAACAGCGATGGTTTGCTTTGCTCAAAATTATCTCGACCGCTATGCAGCATGCCATGTCTGAGTCACTCGTTAGTAAGTTGATTACGAGGTAGCTAAGGAAAATGCAATTGGTTTGCAACAAATTCTCTTCTCAAACTTCCCTCTGTCAATTCTGTCCATTCCCTTTTGCGATAATGACCGACTCACTTCACTATCCTCGATTGTATCTTTCCTATGACGGAGAGGTATCATCGAGCATCAGATCCGTCGCCTCGGTATAGAGATTACATGGCAAATGTGTCTTCATATACTGGTTGAAGTAGCGGTCGCAAAACGTAGTAAGTTTTCATTGGCCGAGAAGATTAACAAAACTCAGGCTTACATCGAGGAATTCAAGACGTAAGCGCCTGACTATGGTGTAATGACTTGGGGATATTGAGATATCACATGTAGTCAAACACATATCGAAGTGAGGCTCCGTTAGAGTTTAGGTCTGGCCGTAAGTCCATTTAGACTTCTGTTCGACTGGAGACATAGGGCGCCGTCACGCACCAATGAATTCCGAAGGAGCTAGAGTATAGGTAGTACTCATCAAAACCTGAGATGCAGGATAGAACCTCCTTTACCATACCCACGTACATCAACCCTGCAGGAAGCAAAAGTTCAGAAGCACTGATGGAGAAGGAGTATAACATCGTTGAGGAAGTTAGGGGCATATTGGCGTTGACGATGACCGATCGAGAGTTATACTATAATGGGTGCGAGTCACAATTCCCGCCTGAGAATGGGTTTTGGTGCGAAGTTTGCACTTTGAGACGGATTGATCGACGGCTCGTAATAGAAAAGTTGGGTGACTCTGACGGTGGTTGAGTTCTTCGCGAGCACATGAGTCTCAGAAGATGGTCAGGAAAATGGGAAAGGTGCCGCATCATTGCATTATGGCTGTTTTCGGTGTGCATTAACACAATTTTCTCTTCAATTCATGCCATATCAGGATCTCTATCTTGACGGTTTCGAAGATACTTATTTTCCAGGAGGATGAGACTGAAGTCCGGGGGCGTGGTAGCTTCCATGATGAGATTGGGTGATGAATGACCGATCGAGCTGTGCAAAGTGATCGATGGGAAAAGTGGCGATTTACTGGCTGCAAATATCGTAATCTGGTGGCGAGACTCCAGGGTGGCGGACAGGGCGATCAATGGCCGGTGACACGGTAGATCTGGCTCTATGGCTTATCGGCATTTGGTTGTTCGTTCTAAGGTATGACTAATACTCCAATCGTCATTCCTAGACGGAAAGGGGCTGAAAACTTGACTGTCTCAAGGCAGGTAAAGGTAGTGACACCGCCAGGCTACAGAAGCGCTCAGAGCGGCTGAACTCCCTGCATGCGTACTCACAGCCTCACACACCCTGCACCGCCAAAGTTGGGGCACCGCCAAAAGAGTTCAGACGTTGCCGAGCCAATCAAGAGCACCGCAGATACGACAGTAACGTCATAAGTGTTACAGGCTGAAACGACCATATGCCATATTTGAATACGTGAAAAGCGCGTAAATTTCTGGAAAATTCTCTTGATTCTTTCTCGATACTTGTATAGTTTGGTCAACTGCAGGCATCTGGATCACACCGACGTGGTTTCCTCCGAAATGGATTCTTACTTGGACTCTGCCCGGATTACGACTGTGACTGGCAGGGCGAATGGCCAAAGACACAGAGGGGTTCCTGCATTTGAGCGCGTAGCAGAAACGTTGAAGGTTTCAAAGTTGAATCAAAGTTGTAAGTCTCCCGGGGTATCATCGGACAATTGACAAATGCATTTGTTAAACCAAACGATCACCGATCGAGTTTGCTGATATCTCATTTATTTAGCCCATCTTGACTACCCATCACCAGCAGCTAAGCGTCTGATTGAATCGATTTTGCCCGTGTTGCATCGCTCGGTACTCCCTTATTTCAGAGCTTTGGTTCCTCGATGCACGTACCAAGCCATCGCGTCAGAAGAATCAAACTTCCCCGAAGATTATCAAAAGCTCACGGTAGTCCAAGTCTTCCTCTTATCATACGCCGCAGTGAACAATATGGTTGGCACTAACTCAACGGTAAACTACCAAATGTTTTCCGAGTACCTCGACGACACGATCGTCATCAATGCACAAAATGCCATGACCCGGCCAACGCACGAGCTTGATTCTCAATTATTAATATGGCGAGGCATGACCGAGACAGCACTACGAGCTGCTATTGAGTCTGGCAACTGTGACATTGTGGAGAAGCTGTTTTCCTTTCCACAGCTCGACTTGGACATTAACGGGCGCGTCTGTTCGTCTGGAGGTTACCAGAAAACATTCATCAGCCGTTCAGCCGAACTCCAGCACTTGAATATGGTCAAATTGCTCCTACATTTGGGAGCAGATGTCAATAAAAGCTACGACATACATTTATACAGAAGTGCCCTGGATTATGCTTTGGAGGATTTTCGGCCTTGGTACCGACAAAAACGTCCCGAAAAACTTGACCTGGTACATCAACTTTTGGAGGCTGGGGCAACGATGGCCGTCTCTACCTTCCATGGGCTCGTAGATGCAGCAAATGTTAACTTACTCAAATTGCTGCTCAGTCATCCTTCATCTGGGACCAACAATGCGCTCTTCAGTCCAGAAATCTTGTACACGATCCAAAATTTTCTGGACGAGCAGGACGTAATCTGGTATCTGAGTCACGTACGAGCGATGGGTCACACTGATATTCTCTTAGAAAAACGCGGGGAGTCCCTATACGACAGTCAGCCAGACTCTGCCTTGGTACCCGCGCCCCTTGACGTTGCTATCCAGAGACAGCACTTGAACGTTGTGCACTATCTTCTGGAGATGGGTGCAAATTTCACCAGCGACACGCTGGTCGTTGCAATTGAGAGCAGGAATCATGAGCTTTGTGATTTTCTCCTTCTTAATGGAGTTGAGACCGATTGCTTTTCGCCCACTTTCGGAACAACGCCGCTTGCGGAAGCTTTGAGAACGAATCAACGAGAGATACTAACCAAGCTCAGCTCTTCAAACTTTGTCGAGAAGATCACCGACAACAGGTCATGCTGCGCTACTCTTCACGCAGTTGTGGAAGTCGGAGATGAAGATAGCCTCCGACGCTTGCTGCAGTCGGACATCCTGGGATTCCTCAGGGCCGATTGCTTCCTCACGGCGCTCTACATTGCAATAGAATTTGGTAACACACCTCTGGCCATCATGCTTCTGGAGTTCCAACGGACACCCGAGCAAGAGCAGTTCGCCTCTAGGCATGGTTGCCATGTCCATGATTGCTGTAGGAGGTGTAGTAGGCAAGACTCTACTTACAGATTGGACCCTCTTATATCGGCACTACAAAGAGGAGACCTCTGCCTCATCAATGTACTTCTCGAGCATGGCTTTGGATGGGCTATAAACAGGATTGAAAGTCAATCCGCAATTTCGGAGCATCCTCTAGTAATGGAGCTTGCTACAGAATTGGGGAATCTTCGCATCATAAAGGAGCTCCATGATAGAGGTAATGCGCTCGGACAGTCGCTTCAGATAGCATTTCGGATGCAGAAGATGGATTGTGTGAGGTTACTTTTACGTCTGCGAGAGGCTTCGCACGAATCACATGGTGAAACTGTGTTGCAACAAGCTGCGATACAGGGAGACGAAGAATTGCTTTGCGAGCTCTTGGATTGTGGACTTGATCCGCGAGACTCGCATGCTTTGACCATGGCAGTCTCCAGATCGACTAATATCCAACGGATCTTGACGGATGCTGTCACCGCAATTCTACCGAGAGGACGAACGTGGCGACTTGGATTCTCATTCGCTTCTGCTGCTCTAGCTTCAGCGATCGCGTGGAACAAAGAGAAACGGATGCGAGAGTTACTAAACCTCGATGTTCCAATTGACGTGTGTACACTACGATGTGCGCGCCTGGATCGCTCAGACTTCGACACTTCCTCACTAGCAAGAGACCGAGTGTGCTTTCGTCTCGGATTCAACTCAGAGAACGACATTGCTCCATTTCCATGGACGTCATCGGCCGATGATGAGATGGGCAGTTTTACCCTTGGCAATGTCTGGTCTCCTCTAGCCGTGGCAGTCTTTAAAGATGGTGACGAGGATTGCACCGTGTTAAGACAAATTCTGGAAGTCGGCATACGGCAAGGCGTTGATCTCAACAGCGCCGTTTTGTTCTCCGGCTTTGAAAGTGAAATCTTCAACAGTCGTTCCCGGAGTAAACTCAACGCACTGATGCTTGCAATCGCAGCCAGAAGAATGGATAGAGTCGAAATGATCCTAGACTTCGGTGCAGACATCAACACGCCAGCGACCGGCGGTTTCAAGAGAACACCATTACAGAAGGCCGCGGAGGTTGGGTTATGGGCCATGGTGGATCTCTTGGTCTCGAACGGCGCAGATGTCAATGCAGAGCCCGCTGTCCGAGGAGGAGCAACTGCGCTACAACTCGCATCAATTGGCGGCTTCTCAGGTATCGTAGAGCTCTTGATAGATAATGGTGCCGATATCCTTGCACCAGGAGCGAAAGTTCATGGACGTACTGCTCTGGAAGGAGCTGCAGAACACGGGCGCTACGATGTGGTCCAACTTCTTGCTCGGCATGCTCAGTACCCGGATAGTCAACTAGAACGTGCCGCCGAATACGCTACCGAGCAGGGGCACAAAGGTGTCGTTGATCTGCTCCGTGAATTCATCGAGGAAAACCGAATGCCGAGAACTAACGGGAACTCCGTACAGCACCGCCGCACTTGTAAGGATTGTGGAAAATCCTTTGTTCGGGCGTACACTCTCAACAGACATCGTGCGGCAGTGCACAACGCTGCTAAACGTACTCAGACGTTTCAATGCGACGTGTGCTTGCGAAGATTCTCCCGAAAAGATATCTTAACAAGGCATCGCGAGACACACACAGGTCAGGCACAGGTCATATGTCCATCTTGCGGTGATCAATATAGCAGAAGTGATTACCTGACGATACACTTGAAAAAATGTCAGCAGTATAGTTTCATGTCCTCCGGGACTGGAGATGAAGATATGGACATGATTGACGAAAGATAATGACTAGACAGGAGAATAGGCACTAATGTGTACTTGACCGTCCTCGCATGCCGTGAGTTTTTGCGACACATAGAAGTTAGAAACTGTATTTCAATATGTTTTGGTAGCTTTTCGTGACTACAGAAATATTTGAAGATTGTCCCCATCCCTCACGCTAGACGCCCTTGAGACTTGTATTCTTGATCGATACAACTCGAATTCAGCATTATGATATCGAGAACTATTGTCAATCTGGCCCTCGAATGGTTGATTAATACCTAGAGAGCGTAACTAGGAACCAATACGTATTTGTTCTCAACCAAAGTCCAACACAAGACCGATGCGATCCCATCTCGAACTCTCAATCTCCTTCGTTCCACCCCAATGATGAGTACCTCACGCTCCTCTCTTCTACAACCCACCTTCACTCACCCCCAGTCGTCCACGAGCGCAAGAGGTCTTCTCATATATAAACGAACCCCCGGCCAAAAACTGATGCGCAACCCTAAAAGTCTCCAACGAAGTCTTCCGGAACACGATCGCGTGTTCACTCCGTGGAATAATCTTTAAATTATGAATCGCCGCAGGGAAAAGTTCACCCGAACCCCTCACGAGCGCAGGGCGGTCCGCAGGCGTAGGGCTGAGCGCCGAGCTCCGCAAAAAGTCCGATCGTACTGCCCGATGATAACGATAACCTGACCCCTTGAACTGGTTCGCGACGAAATTTGCCATTCAGCAGGTACGTGGCGACGAAGTCCCCGAGGGGAGACGGTATCCTTCCTTTGATAGAAGAGGTGAGCGATGACGGGGTCGAAGTCGACGTACGTTGGGTCTCCGAAGAAGACGTTCGTCGGAGCAGTTTCGTTGGTGGGCGTGACTTAGCCCGCGGGCACGCCGGTGAAGCGGGTGGAGTTGATGACCACAGCGGGTTGGACGTTGGTTAGGGATGCACCCGGCAGTCAGAGTAGGACGCGGCGAGTTCAGCCGGTTAGGGCGTAGAGGTCGAAGTCGGTCGGATAGCGCACGGCCATCAGAGAGCGCATAGTCGAGCCGAGGGAGTTGCTTACGTAGATGAGGGTGGAGTACGTGCGGGGGAGCTGGCCGGTGGTGCCGGTCCGGATTTGGCGGACGAGGTTGCAGTAGATTCCGAGTCTGTAGGGCACGGTCAGTATCGCGGGGCTTGGTTTGGAGACTTGGATAATGATCATCTCACTGGTAGGGGATCTGAGCTACGACAACGGGATCAGAAAGTCCTGGGGCTCCAGTTCCGAGGATGTCGATGGCGGGAGTGGGATAGCCAAGGCTGTTAATGTAGTCGACCCAGGAGTACATCTAAGGCTAATACAGGGTCAACGGAGGGTTGGATAAGCCTATTTCTCCGAGGGCGGTCCATAATCCGCGGTTGGTACAGAAGCTACCGCGGAAAACCTGCGGCTTCGTGCTGTTCGAGTTGTATACACGAGGCTCGCAATACCAACATGCGAGCTTTCGAGTGCCGAAAACCGTGATCGGGGGAAGGTTGCTGATGTTCAGAGTCCAGGCGATTACACAATCATGTGACAATCTTAGCATGTGGAGGAGCTTACTCCGCTGGATCGGATGATTAGCCCGCACGACTGATCACTGTTTCCTAATCGTAGCTTACGAGGACCAGAACATTGGCATTGATTGGTGACCGCTGATATACCATCGGTTTCCGACTGATCGAATGTGAGAAAGTCTCGCGAATGCGTGGCCGAGATCGAATTATCGTACTATTAATCGGTCTAGATTTGGTACGTGTGTTCACCTCTTCAGAGATGTGATTGCGATGGGGGTGTCGAGATCAACACCTTGATCGCGAAGAGCCGATCAAGCTCGTGATCAGCCAATGGTACCCCGTCGCCACTGATACACGAGTCAGCGATTTGAATTGACCTGGCGAAATAATCGTAGAATGCGGGTACAGAATGATCGAGGTCAAAAAGCAGGGATCCTGGCACTGATGACTGAGGTGGAGGAGAAGCACTACCCGCCATCAACCTTCCGTCAAATCTCCAGTAACGACGTTGTCGTCCACTAAAACATAATTTCAACTGATTGTGCACACTCTCACCGTTCATATTCTGCGAAACGGCATTAATTTCTTGATGCTTGACGTGTAAGCATAGCGGAATTTTCGAGTCGTCGATGACGATTGTGGATGTCATTGACATCTTGTCGTTGAATAAAGTCAAAAGATGCTGAACACGCTTATTTACCTTACCTGAGCGCCAATCAAACAACGATCAACTCCTCCACTCTGTGTTCTCCTAACCCCAATCCCTCTCCCTGCATGACCCCATTCACGTATGCTTCCCCCACAATCCTCCACATTGGTGTCTCACCCACTTTGTCTCCATCATCACTTCCATGGTCTTCCTTCCGCGGCCCTTCCTCTGTCATATCATCTCTCAGCACCCTCCTGAGCACCATGGGCACCCCACATCCCCAAATCACCACGACCCGATCCCCCCTCTCAGTTCCGGGAGGCACGATCGCAGCCCTTCCCTTCTCGGTAATCGCGAACTTTCTCCCTCCGCAAGTCTCCAACAAAGTAACACAGAATCTTTGCGTCGGTCCCTCGAGCTGCGCAGCCTTTGCCTTTGACAGTTCCCTCACCCTCTCCGGATCCGGTCTCACGGCCTGACCCAGCACGTCAACATCGACGGAGTAGGCCCTCAACCACGCCTCCAGCATCATACCTGGCGAGTTGTCGCTCCGGAATGGCTCGGGCTGCACAGCCTCGGCATTGAGGATGTTGGCCATCGAATCCATGTCGGGAGGCACGTTGCAGTGAGTCTCCGCCAAGGCGATAGCTGAGCGTATCCACTCAAACATTTCCTCACGCAGCACTGAGAAGGATCTCGGGTCCGACGGCAGGTTGCGGAGAGAAGGGAATCGGGGGCATGCGGAGAGATGAGCGACCGAGTCAATGATCTGGCCTCTGAAGGTGAGCGCTCCTGATATGAAAGGGTGCAGGAAGACACACGGAGAAGTCGTCCTTGAAGCGCGGAATTTCTTGAAGACGGCCCATCGGGACGATTCGTCCAACGGATCCGTTGAGAAGGGTCGGCGGGAGCTGCGACGGAGGTCTGGGATCCAGCTCGCTTCGAGGCGTGGATGATGGTCGTCGCCGTGACCGGTTCCTGCGAAAGGGAGCAGGTCGAGAGATGGTGAACGCGGGTGCAGGTAGTAGTGCAGTGCTGCTCCACGGAAGGTGCGGGTGGGGCCGAACACGGATCCGATAGGCAAGGAGTCCGACAGACTAATGCCGAATGAGCCATGAGTGGTGGCCATTGGGGCTTGTATTTGTGTGAGAAAGTGACGAGACCGATACTCGGTCATCAGTTGCAGGCAGGTCAAGAAAGTAGAGTCTTTCCGATGGGACGAAGCCGCGGTTTCCATAATGTTTTCTTTGTACCATGTACGCGCGAGATGCAGTCTGTTCAGTTGAGCGCCTGTGGAAAGGGTTTGAAGGACTTGCCCGGTGTTCTTGGCCAAGAGATTGACCTGCACGAATTCATTGAGAACCTCGTGACCGCGAGCGAGGACCTCGAATGGAACAAACAGTCCCCCAAAATACACGTCGACTCTGCGTACGCAAACCAGCTCTTGCATGGTCCATGAGCGCGACCAATAACTACCGCACATCAACTCGCGAAGCTCCAGAAGAAACTTGGGACACGATGCCAGCCTATAAGTCAGCAAGTTATTGGATAACGCAGTCTCATCGTCCAGCGGTGACTCGATCACAGGCCTCTCGTAATGTCGATAGAGCAAATCGACGGCAAGACGAGACAGCCATGAGACATCGGGTATCGCGATCAGCTTGACCGCCATGCGGCAGATGAGTTGAGTTTGGACCAGATGCGGCGCACGTTCTGCCGGATTGCTGTGGTCGATGCAAACGGCATCGATCCACACGACTCTGCTGTACCACATCGAGCACCTCGTAAGCAATGCCCTAGCCGCAGATCTAGGAATAGTGATCCTAGCTCCATCGATCAAGATGTTTGTCGTTATGGCTGGATCCCGGCAGCGATAGGAGAGCATCTCATACTCCACATCCGTGGGATGGACGATGGCCAGCTCCGCTTTGATCATCCCAGGCCACGATCGGTGCAGAATGAGCACTCGAAACTGTTTCGGTGCCAAAGGTCGATACCGGTAGTCCGATCCGCGATCGGTCAACCTTCGACTGTGAAAGTCCATGATCGACCACCGTACAGCTTCGGGCAGATATACGCAGAGCCACGCGCTCAAAATGGACCAGCATTCGTACAGGCGTATGACGCGGAGAATCACCCAAAAGCACAATTTCCCGGTCTGCTCCTCCCAGATACCGCGCACCAACACCTTCCACTCAGCATCTTCGTCACTCACCATCCACAGAAACTCCAAAGGCTCGAGCGAAGGGTTCATCACCCACCTGACCACCCCGACCACCATCGCAACACCCATGCAAATCTCAACGTAAAACCTCCCTAACAAATCCCCCCCCCCCACATCCTCCACCGCCGATCCAAACCCAAACTCTCCCCAGATCCAAGCCCCCAACCTCCCCACTCCCACGACCAACCCAACTCCAACAGCAAAACTTATCCCACAAACCGAATCAACCTCAACCCTAACCCCTTCCTCCCTCCCCGTCCCTTCCTCCGCAAGCAAGTAATTAACCCAGCTCATCCCCACCAACCCCACCAACCTCTCCCACAATTTCTCCACGATCAAAAAATCCAACCCCGGCACTTGCGCGCGGGCCGAGCAAACCCAACAGATCGCGAACCACACCCCGACGACCCCCAACCCCACCAGCCTCGCTCCGCACCCATAATCCAGTTCTCTCAGGATCTGATCCACTTTCTCCGCGCGCACGACCGCGTAGGACAGCACCGCGAGGGTTCTGGTCCACGCCGGCACAATCCAGAAGCCTGACGCGAGGAGGAAGGCGTCCCGGAGGGCTCGGAGGGATATACCGGATTTGTCTGCCACTTTATCCACCTGGACGGGGGAAAGGACAGGGTTAGCTTTGATTGGAGAGGGAAGGGGGGGATGGTGACTTACGGAGAGCGTGGTCGCCTTGCTCGGGGGATGGCTCATAGGTCGTTTCCCAGGCTGAGGCGAGGGATTTGATTGAGGTTGGGAGGGGGTTGGTGACTAGTTTTCGGCGGGAGGGGGAGGGGGGATGCTGCTGCTGCTGGTGGTGGTCCGTGGAGGATGGCGGAGATGATGGGATGAGGGGTTGAGGGTGGTCGACGGACTCACCGGGGGTCTCTTCTTGCGGATGAAAGGGTGGTGGTGTTGAGGTTGATGCTGATGCCATTGCTTGTGCTGGTGACGGGAAGCGGCGCAATGACGACGGGAGGGAGAGAGGACGTAATTGGAACGGTGAGTTTGATGGTATCGATCGATGATGCGTGCTGCAATGATGATGGCGAGTTGTTGTTCAGCGTTCCGAAGTCCTCCTTGTGTTGTGCGAGAGTGTGCGGGAAGGCTGGGTTCGTGTTCTCTCGCTTGTCTTCCCGTATACTGTACTTCTCTCACTCGAGAGTGGAATGGAATGCCTGAGGCAGGAACTAATGCAACGTGGGGGTTAGGGTTGTGTTCGTGGCAATCTGATCACTTCGGCCTGTTGCGGTTCTCAAACCCTCTGGAGATAAACCCACGTGCGTGATTCTTGGCGATCATAGAGTCCGTCAGGCCGTCATAGTGACTGTTTGAATGGGACTGCCCCTGGAGATAATCTCACGCTGACATAGCGGTACCATACATATCTCGAAACTAGGAGCAGTCCCGCCATGTTGCAGTGACCCACAGCCATTCGTACTAGATTCATCCGTTCTGTCGAAGTCGCACGATGGTGGTCGAGAATGAATAACAACTTTTAAAAGTGTCGTTCAATCTAAACAACACGGTCACGAGCCAGATCAGGTTGGTACGGATCATGACCGCAATCACCCCTCTTATCGAAATGTGACTGCGCTCCTTTCTTCCACAAGACCTCATCACCGGTGCTGCTCTGGTGAGAGTCGGAACTGCCATCGCACGCTGACTCGGAGGAGCTTCCATGTTTGGTGTCATTGCTCGATAGATCGGAAAGGAATGACCTGCTGATCTCCAGCTTCCCGATGGCGCAGAGTGAGGGTATCGATCCAAAAATAATCACCAGAGATTGTTCCAGACCTCTGTACAGTATCACAAGAGATCCATCGTATAATGAGTTTGCAGCCTGTTGACCGAGATATTGATACTGGATTCGCAGCAAACCCACGATGCTGAGAGTTGACACCACGATGTTGAGTAAAGCCGCACTCGCAATCAGGATGATATCGAGTCGATATCTTAGAGGCATGTTGAGACGTGGGACTATGACAATGGGTAGACTGATGCGGACAAAATCGCCGAAGGTGCTGAATGCTTTGCAATACGTATCAGTTCAGCGGAAGACGATCAAGATGGAGTTTCCGGAGCTTCTCACATTGACCAACATGCGACAGAAAGACGCATAACATCTGATCCCAGTCTCTAGATGACGGAGCAGATCTCCAATCACCACCAACCGGGTTTTGATCCGCAAACATGCCAGAGATCTTCGAAACCATTGATATGGCTATCCCCGTGCTGAGACCAGCGATGAGGAATCTGAACACCTCATAACCTCCAAACATATTGACAAGAAACACCGCGATAGATACCCGAGCCAAAGACGAGGCAATGAGTCCGAACGGCGCGCCTATCAAAACATATCTCAACGTCTCCAGGACCTCATCCGGGGAGTAATCCTCTTCGTGTTCACCCAGTCCGTGATGGTACGCGACAGTCTGAACGGAAGCAAAAACGAGGTTGAATATCTGCGTCATCGGTGTCAGCATCGCCGAGGCTGAGTGTCAACGCATGCACGTACCGCCGCGAGCAGCATGAGCCAGTCATCCGTGTCCAATCTCTTCGCCACTTTGAGCCGGACGAGGAATCGCGCCGCGACCGCGACGGACGCCAGCGCGATGAAGGTCCATGTCAGCGCCATGTCCATGGGTCCACGACCCGGGTCGTTTGCGGTTGAGGCGGGGTCGGACATGATCGCGGTGAACGGGTTCCGGTTGAGGGTCAAAGCGTTAACAGAGCTGAAAACGTTGCGGTGGGTTTGTCTCCGCCTTGTCTTGCAAGTTGCAGATTCGATAACCAAGTTATGATAAACTAGAGGACGTTGCGTAGCCTGACTTCATCCCGCGGCGGATGGCCTGATTGCGGACCGTTCCGAGCCGCGATCGCACGTGAAAGGTGAATGTCCAGCACTAATCGGTTCGGCCATTGGTGGGTGGGGAGAAACCAGGAGGGGTCGCACCTTGGATCATTCTTCGACTCACAACTTGACCCGCCGAAAACCCTATATGTCGAGCCAAACAGAAGCGGTCCCCTCCTTGGTGCGATCCGGCGATCCATCGCGCGATGGTGCCGAGATCGAACCTTCTCTTTGCGACCTCTGCTCCAACATCACCCCAGAGGCGAAAAAGGCTACACACATGTACAGAAAGTGTCAGAGTTGAATGTTCGAGCGGAAACATGCGATCTATGCAAGCTGTTCCTGCTCAAACTGGTCGACAGCGCCGGAAACGACCTCGCCGGAGAGAAGATCAAGACCTTGGACGATGCCGTCGCGGATCTCGAGTCGCGCGTACGCGAGGCTGGCAAGGAGATGCCAAGCTCATGCCCCGTTTACCTTTACCTCGCGAAACGTATTCCCGACATGCTCATCATCGACAGTGTGCTGTCCGCCTCCAGCCAGCACATGGCTTACTTCTGGCTTCATGGCAGCGGAAAAGACGAGCAGAAGCCGATGGTACCGCGCCCGCACCCGGTGATGGTGCTCTTTCATATGGGCATCGGGTTGTGGGGTTGGACACCGGACTCCGATCAGCCATGTCCCATTCCGAAAGTCAAGTTGCCGGATCGGGTGCTCGATCTTACAGATTGTTTCAAAACCAAAAACCACAGGGTTCGACTCGTCGAGACGGCAGATCTCCCTAACGGAAGCTACGCAACATTGAGCTACTGTTGGGGTGGATACCGTGACTTCTTGACAGATACAAAGTCTTACGACGACAGATGTCAGGGTTTCGGATTTAAGGAGCTTCCGAGGCTGTTTCAGGACGCTTGCTTTGCTGCTAGTTATTGGGGTTTGGACTATCTCTGGATCGATGCTTTGTGCATCATCCAGGACAATCGAGAGGACTGGGAAGAACAAGCCGCCCAGATGGCGAACATATATCGGAATTGCGCTGTGAGGATAGCGGCTACTGCGGCGAAGGACCCTTCCCACGGCATATTGGAGCGTGGACCTATTGTACCATCGGTGCGACTGAAGCAGTTGGACGATACTAGTTATCCTCAGCAGCAACCCGCTCACTTTGACCATCGTCGTGAGGGAAAGTGCTACGTGACCTTCCCAAAAGATTATGACAGGGACGTGGATAAAGCCAGGCTGAACCAGCGTGCGTGGGTGGTGCAGGAGCGACTGTTGGCACCACGGACTGTTCACTTCTGCGAGGATCACGTCTATCTTGAAACAGAGCGCTGGGGTATCATCGGAGAAGACAGGATCTCCCAATTCGAGATGCGTAGAAGTGCCGTATCGAAGAGAGGCTTGAACCGCTGCCGTTTGATGCAAACCAGAATCACCAACAGCAGTTATCGTCTGTATGATGACACGAGTGATTCTTGGCAGCAGATTGCCGAACTGTACTCGAGCTGTCAGATAACGTATCCTACCGACAAGCTCATCGCGATCCAGGGCTTGGTTCAGGACCGTCAAGTACATGGCAAGTTTCCGTATCTCGGAGCGAAGAATTGTTTGGCCATGTGGGAGCCCACTCTGCACGAAGATCTCCTCTGGGTTCCGACACCCAAGGATGGCAGCTTCTCGTTCCTTGAGGATTTGAAGCTTCCCACCTGGGCTTGGATCGCCTACGAAGGACAGGTCCAATTCCTCAAGGATAAGAGATATCTCAGGGTCCCATCCGCGATGAAAGTCTCGCCCATTCCTGACTACGAGCTGTTGGAGATCACCGGCGACGGTCAGGCAACACAGTTGCCGTTGAAGCAATCGGTGAGTTTGCAAGTCAAGCTCAACCTCGCCAAGATTCCTGCTCTAGGTGCTCGCTTGCCTAGGAAGGAAAGTTTTGGTCACGACGAGAAAACATCGCCCTTCCGCCATTGGCCGGGAACTCTCAACCGACCCATTCCACTTACCTCGCACCGTGACTGCCGTGTCATGCTCGACGATGAAGGACACACCATCGGATACATGGCCCTCGATGCCGATGCGCAGGGTGTTGATCTCGCTCAATTGTCGCTCGAGGAAGGCGTGAATGTTGAAGGGAATGTCAACCTGACGGAGGAGCTTTGGTGTGCTCGCATAGCCACACTCCACGATGAGACATACAAAGGGCCCGATCCTCTCTCGCGGTTACAGTATGCTTGGAAAGTTGATAATATCGCCAGCATGTATACCCCCGGAGTTGGCAAGGAGTATGTGGAGACACCGGACTCACATATTCTATCGTACTGTCTGGTGGTGTCGCGGCATGGTGTCGAAGGTAAATATGAGTACCGCAGACGTGGAATCGCGGAAGTATGCTGCGGGTGGATTGAAGTCGCGCCTGCGGAGACGATTGTGCTCGTCTGAGTTTTCTGTTTCGAAACTGACGTCTGTAGTGCGAGACAATGGGGAAAACGGACAGTAAACGTGTTTTCCATGCAAATCCACGTTAAATCGCACATTTATGTGATATAGGCGACTTCCAGTTGATTACAATCGAGGAATAACAGTAATCGACAAAACTCTAACGGTCAGAAATAACCAAATCTTGCGCATACTTCCAAAAGCTCAGGAAACCTAGTGGAGCATCAGTAGGGACCGCACCTACGCATCATGCCATCGACCGTATTGGAGAGCTGCTCGGCTCGCTGCTCTGGAGACCTTGAACATCCTCAACGCCCGATGCTGTGTGAGATCGGGGGATCACAGACACGTTCACGATATCACGATTCTTTAATATGACCTCCCGTCAATACAGGTTAACATGCGACTAGCATTGACCCGAAGTGATTCGTGGAAGATCTATATTCTTGAATATCACCTATTGCATCATCCAGGATTATCTGATCGGCGGCATAGGTCTCGCCAGCTTTGGCATTCGTTGAATGCATCGTGAGAACATCACCCCGGCGAATACATGTGAGCAGTCAAACCCCGCCCGCTTCTTGTGCGTTCCCATCGCCGCCTCTCGGGTTCGAAGCCCTAGCAGCACTAGAAGACGATCAGTGAAAGTTGGCTAGCTGCGGTTCAAGCGAAAACCGCCCGATCCCAATCGGCTCGGACAAAGCCGAGCAGCCTGAAGGATTTTTGGTCAACGAGGCTTACAGTGTAAGAAGTTCAGATCGTGGTCCCGCATAAGCCTGGTTCCGGTACAATAAGAAGCCACAGCAAAAGCACGTTGCAGTGAAACCCAAGCTTTTGCCGTGAAAGCTTCACTGATAATAAGTCTTGTTACGAGGAAGACTGAGAGTGACATACCGATGACTGGCTCCTCGTGAATAATTTTGCGCAATATGCGCTTCTATTGATAATTGATAGGCATGTAGACTCTGTTTCGCCATACAAGGCAGGAGATATCAACGGGCCAAAACGGCGGTCGACGAAAACGGTCGAAATTCGGCTCCACATGGGTTGAAGATAGCGAGAGACGCCCCAATTTGGACATTGAGTTCGGAACAGTTAAAAACTTTCGCACTTGATTGGTTACGTCTATTCTCAACTCAGCCATAACGCTGATGTAATGATTTGTTCGTAACTAATGCTTGAAAAACGCAATATTGGACCATGGATTAGAGTTGATCGACATCTTGTTTACCGCTTCGCCATGCAATATATAACTGAGTTTGAGGTCTCGATCAATTGCTCACTCGTCCAACCATTTCGTTTCCAAGATGCATTACAAGGCTCTCCTCATAAGTGCCGGCCTGGCATTAACCCAGGTCAACGCTCAATCGCAATCATGCTCGACCAAATACGCCAGCACACCAACCACTAAAGTCCCAACCTCGACCTCGACCGTCACACGAACCGTCGCAGGGACGAAGACCGTCACCGCCACCGGAACCGTCACCCTGCCCCCTAGCAGTCCAGAAACCGTGACGATCACCAGCTTCGACGTCTCCAGCACCGTCTTCTGGACCACCAAAGCCGGCACCACAATCACCATCCCCCTCCCCAAAGGTTTCACCCCCATGGCCTCCGCAACAACCGCGAGCGGCGTATCCCCCAACCGCCGAGCCCGTCGAAACGCAATCCTCCAAGCGGCAGCCAACAAACGCGCCCCCGCGCCGGCAGCAACAACAACCAGCTATCCAGCCACCGTCCTCTGCTCCGCGACCATCTCCAAAACCCTCTCCGCAACAACAACCATCTACAAAACCATCCAATCCACCCCCACAGTCACCCAAACAGTGACGTACACCACCACCTCCGCCACAACCTCAACCGCCACCCCGGCAACCCGGACCATTCACGCGGCGTGCCTCCCCTCCGTGAGCAACATAATCGAAACAATCAACTCCCGTTCGATCAACTACTGGGACGCAGAAGGTCTGAAATCCGGCTACTCGGGTTCTCCCCTGGACCCTAACCCGGATACCCGAGCCGCGAACCAAAGCCCTCAGGACTGCTGCGAGACCGCCTGGACGCTCGGGGAGGGCGGATTCGAGTACTACGGTTCGATAGGGTACACCGGGACTTGCATCACCGTTGAGCCAAACAGCGATGGGATTTTTTTCGTGGGGCCGTTCACGGATTACGGGAATGGGGGCAGGATTTACGTGGGTAATGGCCCCGGGGGAAATCCGAGTTTTGAGGGGTTTTATATGGAGGGGAATCCTTCTTAATTTGAATTGAATGGATGGAGGGAGGGAGGGGAAAGGGGGGACGGTGGATGGGAG
>JAOSBP010153379.1:0-21691 GCA_027563825.1 Erythroxylum mucronatum
TAACGACTATCAAGATAGGCAGGCTATCCATGATATGTTCTTTATGGAAAGACGGTTGAGGGGCACTACACTGACTCGCTTTTCCGAAAGGTTTTATCTTCGCCGCAATCCGCCTCTTTCCCAAGTCTCTCTCACCTTGAAAGCACCTAAGAAGAAGAGCATATTTCTAAAGTTTCGTTTGGATTGAATCTCTTCTTTGCCTGACTGCCCTATGTGGTATATCCCTCCCTGGAATGAAAGAAAGTCCCTCCTCACCTTCTAGTAAGACCAAAACGGAGGTCTCTCCCAAAGCGGAGGTATCCACGGCATTCCTCAACACCTATAGAGGGAAGAAGGAAGACTACTGAGGAGAATGAAAGGACAGCGGAAGATGAAGCGATAGGAGATGATTTTTCACCAGATGAATTGAGTGCTTCGGGGGCCCAAGTCGGATTTAGTAAGACCGGGCTCACTTTTCTAGTTAGTTCTAGACAAAGACTGAAGTGAAGGAATGGAGCTTTCTTTGTTGAAGCTATTACTAAGACTCTTTTTCGTACTATTGGCAGTGGAAGAAAGATCTTAGAATCAGTCTCCAATTATTAGTCTTCATTGCCTATGGCTCCGGCTACGGGCCCGGTCTCAGGTGGTACCAATCTATAGGTCCAAAGGGGTTCGAAGATCAGTCTTTGATACTTGAATTTCTAGGTCTAGGCTTTCGGGTAAGTCTGGTTTTCTGCATCTTCTAATTCGTATTCCATTCCCATCTCAAAAGAGTGAAAATCAATCTCCTTTCGTAACAACTTCCTTGGTATGACCTTACTGAAGAATAGAATCCCAATCGTTTGAATCGAAACCTGAATCGGGAAACCTACCGAGAAAACTTCCCCTTTTTATACACCTGCCGGTCCGCTAACAAAGCCTGTCAACCAAGAGCGGAAAGAATCACTGAAAGGTCACCTTTTTTCGTTGTTAACCCTAGTTCTTTCGTCTTCCCTTCCCGTAGTTAGGAATGCTTTCCAACCAAGTAGATAAATATAAATTCACCAAGTATAATGCCACAAGCTTAATGGAAGCAATAAATCACAAAAAAAGAAATTATCAAACACTTGGAATGCAAAATAAACCACACAAATAAGAGAAACCAATATTGAAGCGCAAAACCCGGAAAAACCAACTCCGAAAAAGAAAAGATGAGCGGCGCACAAACTCTCTCGCAAGACCAACCACTGACTAAAGAGGAGAAAGATAGAATCTCCCAAAGCAAGAATCAATTGAAGAGGAGGAGTAATGGAGAGCCGATCTCTATCCCTGCACCCACTCAAGTGGACGACGTGATTATGGCTGACTTTACATTCCAACAAACGTACGCACCTGCTCCAGTCTGGGGGGTACTGGGGTCTTCAAAGAGACGGTGGAACAGGGGAAAGCAAAACCACACATCTATGATGAGGCAGATGAATTGGATGCGTTTGTTGTTGAGGATATGGAATCGGAGGGAACTGGGCAGCATCTACCCTAACCTAAAGTCCTGATTCCCTTTAGCGGATCTTTGGAAGCCGTGGCGGAGGGCTTTGATCGCTAGGAAAAGAGGTGGGATACAAAAGACTGGACCAAGGTATAAGAGACCCGTGGAAAATGGCTTCGAAATGCTGGACTGGGTTCTATCCGCTGAGGTTCTACTCTTTGAAGGATGATCTTTCCCTTGGGAAATTATTGGAAATTTTTTCACTGTTAGCAAATGGAAACCAGAGTTTATACCATCCACGGCATCAATCAACCTAGGTCTTTCCTCAAGTGGAAGGAACCCTCATACCCACTTTCCTCCCCCACCCCATACCTGAATAGATATAGATATAGGGTGGCCTCGCCTTAGAAGATCAGGCTACAGAAGAGAAAAAGGTGAAGCCAACTTGGCCGGGGCTTTCCTCTCCCATTGGTCGAGCGTCTTTTCTTTCCTCAGACCTCTGTCCGGCCGTCTCTAGGCTGGAGCTCCTGTCTCCTCACTTAGAGAGCCGACCAATCCACTTCGTTCCCCGAAAATTTCCAATTAGAATACGAATAAGATCAAAAAGGACATCATTAAAGCAAACAAGGCAATAGCTTCTGTTAAAGCAAATCCCAAAATGGCATAACCAAATAATTGTTTAGCCAATGAAGGATTTCTCGCTACGGAATGGATCAAAGAGCTGAAGACGTTTCCAATACCGACAGCAGCTCCCGCTAAAGCAATTGTAGCAGCTCCTGCACCGATTAATTTAGCACCTTCTAACATAACTCTTGAAGAGCCTCTTTTCTTTGTTTATCTCGCCCGCCCATTTGATTTTTTTTTTCAAAATTAGCTTTTTAGAATACGGGGTGAAACCTGAGAATCTCGCATCAAGGTGACAGGATTCGAACCTATGGCCCTCTGTACCCAAAACAGATGCGCTGACCAGACTGCGCTACACCTCGTCTCAACTCCCCGTAGCATATAGATCTAACCGATCAATGAACACTCGAATTCGCCCAAAAATTTTGGCACAGAGACAAGAGAACCAATCCGAGTAATCAACCGCTTTTTTCAAAAAATCTGCCTCCAGAAAGACGCCAAAAAGCCGTATAGTGCAGGAACGCTCACATTTTTTGGCTTCCTCTTTCACTTGAATTTCCAAATCCGGCGCGCTCCCGGCTACGCGTGGACCCTTCGCCTGCTTAGAAGTGGATTCGAACCACTGACACAAGGATTTTCAGTCCTTTGCTCTAACCAGCTGAGCTACCTGAACCACTTTCCTAAAGTCTCTCATCTATGAGCGCCCTACCTTACCACTTGACTAGTAAGCGAAAAGCTCTTTACTAATAACATAGAAAGGGGAAAGGACTTTTTCTAATACTAGTCAAGCTTTCGAGCAGCTCTTTCCATTTCCGCCTAATCTCCCAACGGGAAGCTTGCTTATAGAAAGAAGAGAGGCCGGTCAAACAACGCGCAACGGGCTCTCTGCGCCTAGTCCCTAAGTAGTGCTATTCGGAGGACTCCACCAAGAGGTTCTTTCTCTCACGTAATTTCGCCCGCCCGTTCCACTGTAGTGCCGGAGGAAATGGGATTCGAACCCATGATACAATCTTCTTGTATGTCGATTTAGCAAACCAATGCCTTAAGCCACTCAGCCATACCTCCATGATCGGAATTGGATGTTCGCCCGCAGGGCCTGCCTAAGCCGTAGCGCACGTACTCTTCCTCTCTCTCTATCTATGTCTATCCAGATCCCCCCAGCAAGTCATCCAAATCTGCCACACTGAATGATGAACTTTGCACCTCCAGGAGGGTTACCTGAATGGCCTTCGTCTAGTCGAGAATGGACTGTTACTCTTCTATTCCATTATATTACGAATAAGTCTATATTACGAAAAAGGGAATTCTCGTCATGATCGATCCACGTCCTACCCGGGCTTAGTAAGCTAGCTTACTAAGGCGAAGGACTGATTTTTTGATTGCACTAGTTTCGAAAGATAGCACTTAATAGTCAAATCTTACCCGCTTATCGACCCTTACAAGAGAGCTTCGCCTTACCTTCTCCTGCCTTTTCCCCAGCGTCGAAGTTCAGTTCCTTTCTCCTGTGCTCGCCCTAACCTATTGAACAAAACCTAGTGCTCAAGCCTAAACCTAGTATTATATTGCACTCACTCCAAGATCAGGAGCTATTCATAGAGCCGGGATTTAGGTCAACTCGTAAATCCGTATATAATAGCCGCCGAAAGCCGAAGCTTCACTCCAGGTCGAACTCAATTCCTTTCGGTCAATCCCTCTATCCATGAAATTTTCTCCCTTCTTTCTTCCTTCTCCTTCGATCCAAGCAACAAGGCAAAAGGCAAGCTGACTTAGAGGCTGAATGCCTACTTTCTCAATAAAATCATTTACCAAAGGCTATTAATCTAGCTATCGAGTCACCCTAACGGAGAACTCTAACTGAACTTTCAAGCTTTCTTTTTATTCTGTGTACCAATAAGCCACCGATTTTCTCTTTTACAAAATAAGTGGTTAAGTGCTTGAGACTTCTCTACAGAGAGTTGACTGGCAAAAAGCAGATCTTGGCTTAGGGCTTAGACTGACTTCCTTGACTGATAGCTTGAATCCTAAGACGAATAACTTCAATAGTTTCATTCCCTGATCTTACTTCATTAGTTGAATTTCCGTATGATAGTCACCCATTTCTCTAAGCCTGCTAGCGTCAAAGCCCTACGAAAAGAAAGAAGAGAGATGGAATAGTCAGTCCGTCCCCCTCTGCTGAAAACCGCTCGATAGAAGAACAAAAAAGAAGACCATTTCCTCCCCTTATCTTCTTCGCACCATTTAAGCTTATAGTATAGAGAAAGAAATGGCTTTCTCTGGCCCGATTCAATTCCAACATTTTCTTCGCTCATTCGGCTTTGATTTTGTAAGAGCTTCGTGAATAGAAAGGTGGCAAGCCGGCCGAATCAGTACTGAGTGGAGATTCCGTCCGACGGGAATCCGTTTCAAACCCCTACTCCTATTCCGAAAAGTTGGAAAGAGAAGCATTCGCTTTAGTCAAAGCCGGGACCGGGATAGATAGATTGATATAGGCCTTTTGAGGATCTTTAAGATAAGAACCACTTTACGGAATTCCAAGTGACATTCTTCCTTCAGAAGCTAAAGTGGAATGATCGAAGTCTCCTTCAGGTTCAGTCGAAGAGATCGAAGCGAAGTCATCAATTCAACCATTCGCATGGTCTCCTCTAAGACTGACCTCTTTTCCAAATGAACCAAACCTCGATACCACATTCATCAAAGAGATACGGCCATCTCTCTAGGTTGCACACCCCCTTTAGATCGTTCTATTCTATTCGTGCTTGAAAAACGACCCCATCGGTCCGCTCCTTTTAATGGACATTCTTAGCCGTCCTCCGAGGGTTCATAGATCAGATCGTGAACTCTTTCAGACCCTTAAGCCTTAGTTTCACTTGGTTGGGGCAGAGTTTCAGCCTGCCTTCCACCGAATATAAAAAACCTTACAGCTGCACAGCTGCCTAACCCGCTGACATCCCGGCGAAGAGAGTCATTATTTGTGTCACATCCTCGAATTCGACAGAACGCTTTCCTGTTATCTCTCAAATTATAGGCATTGAAGCGATCGAGCGAGAGAAAGAAATCAAACTATTGCGCACGCCCCTCATTCGCCCTTTACTAATAGAATATCAGGTAAGGCAAAAGCAGCTTAAGCCCTTCCGATCACCCGAGAAGCCCTCGATGAACCGCCTATAGATATATACTTATATATATATAGAATTTATATATATATAAGTATCTTCTCTTGATCCAACCAACTCATGCCGTCGCCAATCCAGTGCCCAAGGAACTAGACCTTATGCAAAGCACCTTTTTCACATAGAGCTGTGTTCCAGATCATAAGGGAGGCTAATATATTCTTCACCCACCGTGATAAAGGTCGTTGGCTCAACCCTATGTCCAACATCTTGACTGATCACTTACTCATCCTAATCAGAGGCCTATACCCCAACCAATCATAGACCACATCAAGCCCTTACTCTAGATCATGAAATGCTCCATAAGGGCATCTCATCCAAAAAAAAACGTCACCGTCACCTATTTCGTGTTGATCAAAGCGCAGATCGAATTGTCGTGGACCGTCCAAGATCTATTTTCGATACACACCCATTTTTTTAGAATTGGGTTTGAGTCTGATCTCTACATCCACATGTACACGATCAGTCAAAATCTCAAAGAAGCTTTTGTTTGGTTGTTCCATCAGTGTTCTCGGGGAGAGGTGGTCTCTTTCTTGGAACGCAATGATCAACGGATATGGGTGTATCGGTAACTTGGACGAATCTCAGGAGCTTTTCGATCAGAGACCATTCAAGAATGTCCTTTCATGGAATGATTTGTTAGCATTGTGCGACAGATGTGAAGACGTCGAAGGAAGGATCCCAATCTTCAACGAGAAAGAAGCAGAACGTGGAAAAAAGAAGAAAAGCTTATGATGCACAGAGTGGCAACTCGAGATCATTCTGATTTTCACCTGACTAAAGGCTTTGTTATTCAGCAGGGACAGGGTCTGGCCCAAGCAGTGGTGCTTTAGCTAGCCTTACTCATCTATGAGACAGATGAGAAAGCGAGAGAATGCGGTGTCATGACTTTTTCCTTGAAAGGCATCCTCTGTTGACGAATCCATTTTGAGCCTACGATTCCCCTGAGAATGGATCTCTCATTT
The DNA here is from genome assembly GCA_027563825.1 of Erythroxylum mucronatum. Classification (NCBI taxonomy): domain Eukaryota; kingdom Viridiplantae; phylum Streptophyta; class Magnoliopsida; order Malpighiales; family Erythroxylaceae; genus Erythroxylum; species Erythroxylum mucronatum. The sequence goes on from JAOSBP010153379.1 coordinate 6,204, forward strand.
GGACAATCAGGCTGTGAAAAAGGATTCCAAATCAGGCTTTCCTCACTTGAGTAGGAAGCTTTTCAGAAAGAAGGATATCCTGAGCCAAGCACAAGCAGTAGTCTCAAAGAGTGATGCAGTTGGATCAAGAAGGCCGAAAGCCCGGCAGTAAAGCTCACGTTGTCGACCTCTTGTCCGTCAGTGAGTGATTCCTCGTATGTGTAAAGGCGGGTAGACCGTCTCATCTCTTTCCCCAAAGTGGTGGATCAGAATGTCACGAGAGATTCAGTTGGTTCCATCGGTCATTCTGCGAACCTGACAGCTATCACTTACTGGTCAATGAAAGTGGGGTCAGTTTCACTCTTCTTCGGAGCTTGAAAGTCAAAGAGTCTCATGCGCTTGCTTATGGAACTCTTGTTTCAAAGAATCATCCTCAAGAATTACAACATTGGCTTCTTGCTCATCAAAGGCTCCGGCCCTTATAAAACCAAAAGAGCAATCTAATGATGGACAGTTTGCATCAGTGCTCAGGCTTGTTCCCCGGAGTGTTATCCTCTCTTCCCAAGAAAGAGGGAAAATGGCATGAAATATGAAAAGGCCAGCACTAACTCTTAATTGAATATCTATCCGCCTTCAAGGCCACAATGTAATAACCAAGGGGCCTCGCCTCCAGAGTCAGATTGAGGAGACAACTCCTTCAAGGCTTTGACAACCATTCCGAGGATTCCCAACAACAGAAGAAAAGATTGCGAGGTACTTCGATAGCATCAAAAAAGTACCTTCCAGTTCCAGCTCAGCTTTGTCATCTAGCTCGGGCAGTTCCAAAAGATAAATCAGGTCCGACGACGAGAAGACTCCCATAAGGTCTCCAAACAAATATCGCCCTAGAAGGCGTAGGCATGGAGCGAATAGAATCACTTCGTAACTTCTATCACTAATCCCAGGGGGGAGCAACAAGACGAGCCTTCTCCTTCATCTACACAATCTTCCCATGATCCAATTTCATCAGCCCAAGTCACTGAGGATTTGCCTTCGCGGGTCGCTCGTTCCCAGGGGCAAGCCCCGGCTCAAATGCCTTTGCCACCGAAAAAAAAATCTTTAAACCAAAATCCACCCCAGCAAGGAAGGAAGTTATCCTGCATCCTTCAAGAATTCCAGGCTAGGAGCCTCGATTGATCCATATCACAAATTCTCCCCAAAGAAAGGTAGGATTCCTATCCTCCGCTTGGCGAGCTCCTCTTTGCTCCTAGTAGACTACTAGCCATATTGTCTACTCCGCTTTTATGTAAGAAGGAGCTAAGTCCAAGAAAAGAAGGGCTCCCCAAAGTCAATTGTCAAGCTTTCGAACTCGCCTTGAAGTTGATGAATGATTGCAAGGCTAGCAACAAGCAGGCTCGCTTATGATCTGCTGAAATAGTACATCAGGTTTTTTTGATTAATCTCTCGCATTCATGAAGCAGATTGTCGAAAAGGGCTTTCTGCAAGCAGGAAAACGAAAACGACCTTTTGACAATCCACAGGTTGTAAGCTTGATCCCGGTCTCGGGACTTCCCAAGTCACGGAGTCTTTGAGAAAGTTATAAACAAAAGGAATACCCTATCCAATAACTATTTTTAAAAGGCTTCTAGTTAGTAAGACAGGTGTCAGTATCAAATCCTTAATCAGTAGTGGACTACTAGTTAACGCACTACTAAAGCAGAGTAGCCAGTATGCGCACATCATGATTTGCCAGAGGAGCTCAGAGCTCAGCGAATGGAAAAAGCAGGCAGAGATAGATCCAATTTGGTAGGGAAAAGTGCTTTGTTGGGCTTGTTCCCAGGTGAGAAAAAAGATCTTTCAACGCGTTGATTTCCTACTAAATAAACCGGGCTTCCTTCAGGAGTTTTGTTTGTCGATCGGGATCGAAAACTCTCGCTTTATGCTTGAGAAAGAGCCTTCCCGGCGATCTGCTTCATGAATGGAAGGGTGGAACCAAGGAAGACAACTGAAGACCGGGAATTCAAAGAGAAGGATCTCCAGAGGTCCATTTCGGGCATTGAGCTCGCCTATCATAAGTCTGAGTTGGGAGAGCGAGATAGAGTTGCCTGGCAGCCTGTTTCCTTAACCAAGTGTGAGCAAGTCTCCTTCTTATCAAGCCTGGTGGAAGGACCAGCAGGAAGGGGATAGGGAATAGGTCCATATAGTAAGTAGGTCCAAGCATTCCTCTTTGCTTTGGAGCCTAGGTGGACGGGAAAGCACTCCTCTCAATCCCCCCTTCCTCGGATTTGGGGAAACACAGCTGTTGATCCTTCGAACTGCTAAAGTGGCTAGTTGCTAAAGTGGTTAGTCTGCGATCCCCCGTCAGTTTGAAAGCACTGTCCGACCTTAACTATTCCAGAAGGCACCATTCTAAGGATAACTCGTGCTTTTCCCGCTTCATATAGTTTTTAGACCGCTCGCGGAAAAACCTCCGAAACCGGCGACCTTGACAGAAAAACGCTCAACAACAGGCCAGTAGTTGGTCGAGCTGAAGAAATCACTCTAGTAGTTGGGATGGATTCACACGCGGCTTTATTGTGAATTACCCTACGAGCCCGCCTCTGAGAGCGAAGTAGTTGAATGAATCTCCGCTGCCTTATCCGATCACGCTAGCAATCCAGAAGAACTGGAGGCTCAAAAGGTTAGGTCAAGTGGATTGATCCGTTTAGTCTTCGCCGAATCCCGACCTAGTCTTAGCACCCACGTGAGGGGATCTTTCCGACGCTCAGCGGGCAAAAAGGACATATTCGAGGGAGTGAGACTGATCACCTCATGCTGGAGATCCCGTGGTAAATCCGCCCTCTATGATCCCTAAATTCACGTCAACACAGGAACTTGGGTATACTGATTTTTTAACCATGCATACGTTTACGTTTAGCTCAGCTTGGCCCTGCCTCCTCCTCCCCCAGGCTTCTTGGAGCTAGGCCAAAACTCGTCCACATCTCCTGTCCAAGTGAAAATCTTTCTTCCTGCCCCTCCAGCTCCTATTTTTTCTTATCCTTCTTCTGTCATCGGGGATGGGAACCTTGGTAGGAATTAAGGAGGGTTCTGGGCAGGTAGGTTTGATGCTAGCTTTGTTGCTTTGGCATTGGCTGATGAAAGACATCCTCGCAAAGGCTCCATCTTTCTTCTTAAGTGAAAACGTGACTTTTATAGACCTCTAGGTCTTTTGCCTGAAAATATGATAATTGAGTTTTTGAGACCACTGCGATAAATGGGCTTTTGATACTCCGTTTTGTTAACAACAGGTACTCTTTCTTCCTTACTTTAACAAGTAAGCAAGTAAACTACCTTCACGGGTAAGGATCGTCTGTGCTATGAGTTTCTCATAGCCTCGATAGTGGTCTAAGGCAAGAAAGTATGATCTTCTGCTAATGCTAGCGTTTTTTTCATCTCTCATTTCATCTATGCTTCAGGAAAAAGTGGAACCTACCCGCTAATAATGAATAGAATAAGAAAGGGGTTTGCTGCTCTCCTTAATTTCACTTCACAAAGAATTGAGTGGTTTTTGCTCCTTGCCCTTAGTTAAGCGAGTTGCTTCTGCCCCCCAATTTAGCATTTGAGCGGCTTTCGCTTCTTTACTTGACGAGTCCATTTTTCTCCTCTAGGAATAAAGGGTAAGTGTAAAAAAATATGGTTCGGCACTCTCTTTCCTAACTATAGGCATTCTAGAAGCGGTAGTTCAATCACTAAGAAAATTTCATTAGATGGCCCTTCAATAAGGAGAAAGCTTTTTCACGACTTGTTTGTATATTACAATAAAAAAGGAGAACTAAGGAGGCGGAAGATCAACTAGAAAGAGTGATATCATAGCACCTGAAGATCAAACCATTTCCCCCTATCTTGTTCACAAAAGATCATATTCTCGTCACGCTTTTTTTTTTCTTGAGTCACTAAAGAGACCATAGAAGGGACGAGAGAGCAGTGCTTCCAGTTTCTATTGGAAAATAGGAGGTTTTCTTTTCTAAAAAGTTAGCGACATAGTTGATAGCCGGTCTCTACACTCTTTTGATACCATGAAGCTTTCCTTCCAACTCTGCTCTAAGCCCTCTCTTCGACCCGCTTTTAAGAACTATTGACTGTAAAACATAGCTCTAGCAGCGGATCAGAAAGATTCACTCTCCAGTGGGGCTCCCCAACCGACTTAGAGCCATCCATTTCCGCCGTCCGAGGTCGTTAAGCAAGCTATGAAAGTCATCAAGCTGGAGAATAGAAAGCACGGAATGCAGTGACTGGACCGAACCAAAGATCCTTCGGGAATGAATACTGTAAAGCTGGGAAAAAGACTTGAATTTCAAGGAGATGGTTGAGAACTTTCGCTAGGGTAAGAGCTGGAAATGGAATTATATAATAAAAGCAAGAAAAGAAGTTCAGTTCAAGTGTCAGTCAGACAAGTTAGCTAATTCAATGTAATTTCTGAGGGCAAACTCTTCTTCAACCTAAAATCCCGGAAATAGATGTCTCAGATATTTAAAAACAAAAATCCGCTCAAGGGAATGCGGCTTTCAAGCCTGGTTGCAAGGACCAAGGGAAATCTAGATTATTAAGAAATTCCGCTTTGAAGCAAGGGGCGAAGGCGAAGCGCTTTCTCGACTGGATACTGACCTGACTGACTTTCTTGAGAAAGGGGCGTAGCTTTCTTTCTTGTGTTAGTAAAGGGGAAATGACTTGACTTCAACGCTATGAAAATTAGATATCAAGGAGAGGGCTTGCCTTGGATAGCTCCACTCATTCCAGCAATTGGAACGGGGGGAATGAATGCTTTCCAGCGAGCAAGGATAGAAAGGAGGGGGTAGGAACCACTTCTCGTTTTTAGAGTAGGGTAGGTCGTCGGGCATACCGAACCGTTCATCGGATAGGCGGTAGAGAGAGGCATAAGAAAGAGGTAGGGCACACTCACTAAATTGAGGTGTGGAATGGGCAGCTAGTCGTTGATCGCCTATCAGTGAGCCCGAGAGGGAAGGTTGACTCGCCCGGGAAAGGAAAGGTGGGTTCGGATAGGCAGACTATTCAACAACTAAGTGCCTGCAGCATCTCTTCCTGTTCCATAACCAGTTGCAGATTCATACCCACCAGATCCATGCCCTGCAGCTCACCCGGTCTACCTTCCTCCAGCCGCCTCCCCTTGCACGGTTCCAGCAACGAAATTACGAATCCACTAGCAGAAGTCAGGGTTCTAGGTGGTGATCCGGACCATATCCAACAGCTGATCCTGCAGAGCCTTTCTATATAGACTCTATAGGATCAATAGCTTTATTAGCGGGGAAGACAGCACCAGTCAGGAGAGAAGCAGAGGTAGCACTTGCAGCAGTAGGGACGGAGTCAGTTCAAGTCGAGATTCAAACCCAGTCGCATTAGTAGGTGATCCAAGACCGGAGACAAGAGAAGCAGAGGCCTTGCACGAGCAGTTCGAGATGCTGCAGGAGCAGTTCCAGGACGTTAAGATAAAGATCCTAATTCCTCCCTGATCGTGCTTAAGATTCTGTTTATAATAGGGATCCAGAGCCCTAGCCCGCTGCATCCGAAACCAATAAAGGATCAGGGGAAGGCGTCTACAGGCAGTGGGAGTGGGGTCCCTTCGCTACACTTGCCTTAAACCACCTTCGGGTTAGGAAGGGAATGAAAGTCGTGTTTCAGGGGTCTTCTCCTGTCTTAGGTTTCAGAGGTCAGTTGTCTTCTAGCATTGATGGCGAAGCAAGGCATAGCAGCTAGTCGGACACTAAGTCAACCTTCCCTTCCTTCGGCGGACAAGAGAACGCCTACTACAATGCTGCCAGAATCCTCCCTTTGCACAAGAAAACGAGCACGTTCCTACGACAAATGCTTCCAGCGTGCCGCGTCATCGCCGCCCATAAAGACTGAGTCCCCTTTTGCCCGCTTTGAATAAGGCTGAGAACCCGACTTCCTACTTGCTCGAAAGCGACTGAACTGACTTCGACTGAGCGAGCTTCCTCTTTGTCTTTGCCCACGTCATCTCATCTATCTATGTTCTTTCTTGTCTCTTTCGCGGGCCTACGATTGTTATGAAATCGCCTTGGACAGAGACTTCCCGGTGAGCTACTCTCTATCGTTCCTACTCAAGTACTATCTTGACTGCTATCTATCGTTCTATTTTCACCTTCGCTAACAACCTTCCTTTCCTGGTCTTTCACTCCTCACTCTGAACGAGATGAGCCCTCACTCCAGGAATAAAAACCTTGCACCTTAGAATAGAATCGATTCTAGCTACCTTTCGGAGATTGAGTAGGCCCTTTCTCCGAGCTCCTAGGCTAACGTCTATCCCTTCGGAGAGTTCCTAGGCTAACGTCTATCCCTTTTCTTGCTTTCCCTAGTCCCTGACTCACAAGTAGTACATTTAGAAAGAATAGATATAGAAAATAGAGATCCCGCTTAACCTTTCGTAGCTGACTTGAGTCCCTCAAAACTCATTCGATTGCTCGTGACGGATAGATACATATGGGGTTTAGCTATTGAAGTGAGTCTTTGTCCGAGATGCATGTGTTCAAGCTATTCTTCTATTTCACCTGAGAAAGGTGATCAACTTGCTTGTTTCCCCGTCCATGAGATTTGACATTTGTGATGCCGGCGTAGTCAGAATCAAATAGTAATTCCCAACCTCCGATACAAATGAAAGTCGTGTTGTCCAGTCCTACCTATGCCAACGCTGTTTTGGTACTTTGATCACATGTCGATGGTTTCTATTAATGTAATTCCGATCGATGCCCCAAGGGTCTTTCATTCAAGCTCCTTAGGTGCGGTAATTGAACATCAGTTATAGCATAGCATTTCTAGGAAGGGATCTGACCTGAATAAAGGAAGTTCTCTTAACCCCGCCCTAATCTTCCTCCTGCCTTCTCCTAGGGTCACTCTAAATGCACTGGTTCCAGTTACCTCCTGCCTTTTCCTTGCGTACCACATAACTACATAACTACTACTAAGTTAAGTAAACAGATCATACTTCCTTGATAAGCTTACTTCCTCACAAAATCAGCCCTCATCACAAGACACGAAAGAACTCAAAAGCCTAAGAGGCCAGACAGTCAAATAGACCAAGGTTTGGAACCCTGAAAGGAGTTGTGGCTGAGCAGGCAAATCACTCTTTTTGATTTGAGTCAATGCCTAAATACTAGGAGATTAGCAAGTCCATTGTGACCTTATAGAAGTCATCTATTTGCGCTTGTCTTTCCCGCTCTGCGTAGGAAGTCAAAAAAGTCCTCTTCCTGTAATGATTGATTCCTTCTAGCCCTTTATGTTATGATATGAACTCCCCTCATCAATAGTATAGTGGTGTATTAAAGATCCAATAAGCGGTCTCATTACTATTAATTACTACTTATCTTATAGATTCATTAACCTAATCCCTTAACACAGACCTGTTAGCTCGCTACTGACTTTTCGTTACTAGTATATCTCCCTCCCGCTAGCAAGATAGGTAGTTATTCCTTCTCGATTAACTATCTACTCCAAGCAATAGAACTGGCAAATCAAGCATTGGAATCAATGCGGCTCTAAAGACTTGCTTGGCTTACTCCTAAGAAAAGCAAGCCAGTATCCTCATCTCAATAAGACAAGCAAGAACTCCGCACCTCTATGAAAAGTAGGTATGCAAGGCGGAATAACCGACCGGTTAAGAGATATAGGGAGAAGAGGACATGAAGAAAGAAAGACGGACAGAGAGAGAGAGGGAAGGAATCCATCCGAAGAATAGAGGTTGTGCCCCGAAGTTGGCAAACCCCCTGGACTGCCGGAGCTGCTGCTGGGAGAGCCTACGATGAGCCCCCGGCTGGAACTCCCGCGGCTTAACCTAACCTAGGCTCGGGCCATTCGACGTTGATAGGCCTGAGCATGACCGATCGCGCGTAGCCCTTTCTCTTCTCTTATTATACGATTTACCAAATTCAACTGACTTCCTTGACTGATAGCTTGAAGCCTAAGAAGGAGAACTTCAATAGTTTCATATCCTACGGATAGTCACCCTTTTCTCACTACTCCCTTTTTCGAGGGATGAGCTCTGACTCAAGCTATCGAGAAGGGATCTAATCCAGATTTGATATTTCCGACCCGAAAGCTATTCTTTCAAGCCTACTTTCTTCGTAAACACCTTGTTATTCCGAATCATGCCACGGCTTACCCCTGATTATAGGACAAAAGAAATGGACTAAGGTAGGCTATCCTTCCTTTATTCTGGGAGAGACTTTCGATCAGTTTCCTTCCACAGCCCTTGGTGTTCTATGATAGGATAGCACCAACTTTAGTTAGTTTAGTTATTGCGGGGAAGAGTTTGAGAGAATGCCGCGATAGGAGACCTAGAGATCAAATAGAAAAGCAGGGGAGATAGAATGCCTAGATAAGACGAATATCAGATCCGGTTGAAATAAAGATCTGTCTAGTACCAGATCTTAAGGTGGGAAAGTCCAGATAATGCCTAGAAAACTGGACAATAGGAACTGATCTGGAAGTCCTTTATTTATATTATATGACATTCTTCCTTCAGAAGCTAAAGTTGAATGATCGAAGTCGTTTGAATCAGCTCTCTTACCTTTCTCTACGGATTTCTCTTTGCAATCCTAACTCTCCGCCTATGATAGTTCCCCCTGTCAATTAGTTATTTTGATTTCGCCCGAGAATGAAAGCAGAGAAGGCGCATCGATACAAAAAGCCATTTTTTGATTAAGAATCAGTCAAAACCTATTCCCCCCCCACAAAAAAAAATGTTGATAAAGGCAAGTCGATAGAATTGTTTTTTACTCTTTGACAGAGAGAATGGATTCCGCGACAACAACTTATAAGACGATACGAAAAATCATGTATTGGAGAAGGCTCTTTCTATTGCTAGTGCTGTACTGCCAGAGTTTACTGGTGAAACTTTCATTCAGCTCTCCACTGGGGTGAAACCTGTTAGGAGGTATTCAAATCGATGAAGAAGGAGCTGAGCTTCGGAATGAAAAAAAGATGACTTCACTCCCTTTAATTTCAATTTCAAATTGATAGAAGATACTCTTTTTATGCTTAATACTTCTACGTATGTTAATCGATCCGCTTCTTTTTTCAGAAGCTAAAAAGATCTTTGTCGATGAGGACCATCTGCTCTGCTTATAGGAAATCAAGTCTTTCTCACTCAATAGTAGCTAGGCACGTCAACAGGCACTGGACGAAATGGAATTCATGACTAATTGGCTGACTGATCACGGAAGAAGAGAAATGCCATGCTATGGAGGAAATCTCAGATTGTTCAGTTCAGACACTGCTTTCCTTCGCCTTCGTTTATTGGAAAAAGCAAGCCAAAATCTTTTTGACCAAAAGCGGTTAGTGGTGACCATTGAATAACTTTATTCAGCCATCACCCCTGTGGCTGTAAAAAAGGTAGCATTCGCAGACCAAAGCCTGCTATAGAAAGATATTGATATGTTAAAGTTATAAAAATAGTCAAGATTAGGGCAATTGGCGCACCTTCACTCTTATAAAATTGGAATCGTCTTGTCTGATTTAAGACTTTACGACAAGTCAAGAAGGAAAACTGTCCAATCGGTCTTTTGAATAGTTAGCGCTCCGTGGGAAGACATGGTGGTCCTTTAGAAAATAAAGATATAATCTAAATAAGGCTGCATTGGATGAACTCCAGCTCGAGGCATCAAGACCGAAACGAAAAAAGCCTTTTTCACGTACGGAGCGTCAAGAAAAAAAAAGAAGGTCATCCATTTCAATTGAAGAATCAAGCATCGAATCCGATGTTTTCAAAGGGATTTTTTCAATGTGCATTCCCGGAATAGTGTCTCACGTCGACTTTGAGATCCGATCTTGGGGCATTATGAAAGAGTTGAAAAGGATTGATTGTTCTCAGTACCAGCGAGGTGTAAGTACTAGACTGCGAGACGAGAAAGCCCTCTTCATGGTGGTTGGTTGAGACCTACTTCCTTCCTTGGCTACTTACCCTTGAAAATACCCTTTATTAGAGCTCCTGCATTGAACTTTGATTTTAGAAAGTGGATTGGCCTAGCACTGTTCTCTAGTCGCCTTGTGCCTCTTCCCCGAGAAGCAATCCCTTACTTTCTCTCCCCGCTCTCAGTCAGTCCAGAGCAAGAAATGAGAATGCCTAATAAATAGGCTAAGTTCACTAGTTTCATTCCCTCGGATCGCTGAACTAAAAAGTTTGATTCAAGATTCAACAAACCCTCTGTTCCACATCTACCGTCAGAGCCTACTCTAAGCAAGTCAGTCATGGAATCACGCTAAGGTAAGGTTTCTAATCCATCTAGAATATCATCTAGTCTCTCTATTCGATTTCCCACTTAAGCCTTCACTTCAATTCAAGCAAGGCTGATTGAATAAAGGAATGAAACCAACCTAAGACTAATTGATCTTTCTCCTGAGGGAAACCAAGTGAGACAAAATTCAAAACCTGAGAGTTAGATCCAAAAGCCAATAAAAAATCTTGCTTCAGACATAAAGGAAGTTCCCACGCTTCATTCATGTCTTACCTTCTTTCTTTTCTTAGAGTTCGATCAAAAATTCGTCAATCCCAGACCGAAGCCTACTTCCTTGTTCTCGGGATCTATTCCATATATTCCTCCTATTCTAGGAGATAATCCAGATCTGATTCCATATCTGATCTTTCCCATACCATCTCGGCTAACTTATTAAAATTCCATGCCTTTCCACTCGTTCGATGCCTGTGCCTATTCACTAGTACTCTTTCATTAGCCCTGTTCCCTTCCATTCCGAAACATTCACATTCCATTTTCTTCTTAACTGAATCTCACCTATGGACTTTGCTATTCCCCGATTCCCATAAGGGTTCAATTCAGTTAATTCAATTCCATTTTACCGGGATTTTTTGTCATAAATGCCTTGACTGACTGTTGTTTGAACTTATCCAATGCCTCCTTCCTCGACTTTTAGGCTTTATGAAAGCGAGGGTACTGACTTTCTTTCCACAGAGTTCGACTTTTTTCTGTCCCATCAAACCAGTCCAGCTAGCAGTTTCATTGGCTCTGGAACCGATCCCTGACCTTCACTTTAAGCCAAACACGGGTAACTTCACTTGCTCCCAGCCTTTGTTGGAGTCAGTTCGGACTGTTCGTTCGAGTTTCTTCTGTCCGGTAGTAAGATTTGATAGAGGAAATGCCAAAGCAAGGTTGACTGAATAAAGGAATCGACTAGAACCCCGTATTCGCATTCTCTTTCTCCGAATGCTTCAAGGAAGGCTAAGAGAAAGAGGTACCCGAAAGCCCTACTTTATTAGAAGATTAACCAGTCTGACTGGCCAAGCTTAGTCATTTCCCATCCCGCATCGCTTCCACTTTTCATTCCTTAATGGGCCAAGGGCAAGGGACCGTGTGACATTCTTCGAAAATCATTGAGTCTTGGTTCTGCTCACCTTTTGCCCTGAGGCGCCACAAAAAGCTTCAAGGCAAGAATTTTTCATTCTCACTTGGACTTGCTCCAACGAAGCCTCTGCAAATAAAAGTCAATCATCTCCGCAAAGAACAAATGGGAGAGTCTCGGGCCATGCCATTTCGAGACAATTGAATAGGTTTCCATCTCCCCTCCTCTACAGAATCTTCAATAAGATGAGCCAATCTCTCCAAGCATAACACAAAAAGAGAAGGGTTCCAAACCTTGACGAAGACCCCTCGACGGGTAGAAAGCATCAGTAACTTCCCCGTTCCATAGGACCTGTTAAATGGGATATGATAGCTGATTTATGGTCTAACATTCTTGCCAATACATTATCCTCATTCTGTTCCGGATTTGAATCTCTAATAAAAAATAGAGCTCCATGAGCAAAAGCTCCTGTCATGATGAATCCAGCAATGTATTGGTTATGAGTATATAATGCAGCTTGAGTAGTCAAGTCTTGCGCTATGAACGCATAAGCAGGTAACGAGTACATATGTTGAGCTACTAAGGAAGTAATAACCCCTAAAGAAGCTAGAGCAAGACCTAATTGAAAATGAAGCGAATTTTGGATTGTGTCATAAAGACCCTTATGTCCACGCCCCAACCGTCCCCCCGGTTTGTGCATCTTCGATGAGTCAGACTAGGCTATGATTCCCAGATAGGAAGAAAGAACATTCGCCACTTCAAACTAGTCACTAGAAGTCCCTCCTTACTTAGATCTTCGTGACCCACGGGGAGAAGTTGGCTTATTGAACTCCTAACTCATTGATTGGCCCTGAGACCCGTATTCCTTTGATTCTTCTACCGTTCGTGACCTATACCCATGAGTCATTCACTCCCGGAGAAGAGTAACTAAGATAAGAGTTCTTGATTACTATATTCTTTCTAGAAAAGAGGTTTTCAGTCAGTGTGCCGCTAATTGGCATATCTCTTTGTTGTCGATTAGAGACCTTCCTAGCCCTGCTTAGGGCTATGTGATAGCACCCAAAGGGGCCTATTCTATTTGAACAAGACCACAGAAAGCATAGTCACACGGTCAACCGAACCAAAGCCAAAGCTAAATCCTCTTCCCTTCGCTCCTCTCCTCACCACCAAATATAGAGACTTGCCCCATAGCAGAACCGATGAGTAGCACCCCATCCCTGCTGTGTATAGGCCCCAGGCCTTATGGTCGGATAAAGCCCCACTTTCTCTTATCCGATGCTTGCTTATCAGCTAGCCCGCATGCGCTGTTCGAGACAAGGAGTAGTAATGATTATTCAAGCGGAGAGTGAAGTACGTGGGCGCTCAGAGAGTGTCTGGTCGGTAAAAGAGACCCCTTTTGCGGGTCAGTGTAGTACTAGCGTGAAAGCCGTTGCTTGTTCCTTTCGAGTTGGAATGCTCTCTCATAGAGCTCGACATAATCGGTTTTTCCGGAGCGAGGAGCGTAGCCTTTTTGAGTTGGAATTCCCGCCAACCCGATCCGTTTTTGTTCTTGCCCTTTCCTTTATATTCTATAAAGCCCTTTTCTTTAATCTTTCTTATGGCTTTTGAAGGTAGGAGTCATGGAACCTTTTAATTGAGTAAGTGGATTTCCTGCCTAGGTAGTCGATATGAGTATCCGCTTCCCAGTCTTTATCTGCTTAAAAAAATTGTTTAGTCTTTTTGGCAGTCTAACTATCAATTATCTTACCTGAGGACTGACTGACCTAATTCCTTATCCCCTACTTGACTAAGATCAGTCTCAGTTGACAGGGTTGAAGTTTGAGTTCCCGTATCAACATTCTCTATTCTCTTCTTACATTCAAAAAAGTTTGAAGACCAGCGAGCCTCTTGCAGTTCGACTTTCGAAGAATGCTTTTCTTTTTATTTTAGTACTAAGTGCGCATTAATATTCATACTGCTATTGCCATTCTATCAATAGTAGCAGTAGTCCCTTCTTTTTTGGCCAGCTAAGAAGTGAGTCTAAGATCTAAATTTGTTAAGTACGAAAAAAAGCGGTCTAAGATGTGTATTTTGAATACTGCTTAATTAAAGCCTCTATCGAATCTATCCTAGTATATAGAGGTAGTCTTCCCATCAATCTTCCTATCAACCCTCGTACTAATATCTCTAGTCCCGCTATGTACCCCTATAGACCGAGTCAAGTAAGTTGATCTTTTCCTTATGATTTGAAGTCTATAGCTCTTTCTCTTTTTTTTGGAACGTAAGAATTGGAGCATATTCCTTCTCTCATCATAGTCCATTTCTTCCGCCTTAGAGCCAGAGCTAGGGGTTTGCTTTGAGTTCCACAGCTTACATCGAGCTTCATTCCTTTTCTTGCCCTTGCGTACCGTGTAAAATCAAATGTGGCTAAGGAAAAAGGGTAAGATATGCCCTTAAGTAAGAAAGACCCAGTACCCAGGGCTTAGAATAGAAGGGAGGACTAGAATAGAATAGTCCAATATTTCCTAGTTTCAAGTTTTCCGGGTGCAGGTCAATTTGACAGCATTATCTGAGTGAATCCTTCAAGTAAGAAAAGCGCTTCCTTCTCTTTATAGGTTCTTTCAATTTCACAGGGGAAAGAACGAACTAAATTCAATCCTCTTTCCACCCTAGGGCTTCTTGGAAGAAAGGGGGCTCCTCCTTTTTGTTTTTTTGAGAGATGCTATGTTCTTTCTATCTCAAAGATGTTTTTCAGGACTTAGGATAAGGGAGTGAATTCGACAACAAGATGGGGGACTTTTGATTGACTTTCCTTCTTATTCTTAGTAACGGAATTCTCTGATCTTACTCTAACAATTCCCCTTTTGAATAAGCTATTAAGGTTAGGAATCGACGAATAGGTTCTGAAAGGGAATGCCTTCTGCCTTCAAGAACAAGAGCTACGGATAAGGCTGATAACAACTATGAAAAGAATGGCAAGACTAGCCAAGAAAGAGTGTAGTAGACGGAATGTGAAGTCATTCGGAAGGGAAGGGCTTCGTATAGTTCTATTTTAGGGCGCCTCAACTGACCGAGAAAAACAAGTTCCATAGGCATCCTCCATTCATATCGATTTGGGTTTTTCCGCACCATATTTTGATCTGCCTCTTCTTCGATCCGGAATTCCCAGCAAATCCTTGACTCCTCGAATACAATGGGATTTCACACCTGGCGAATCTTTGACTCTACCTCCTCTTATTAAGACCATAGAATGCTCTTGCAAATTATGACCTTCGCCTGGAATGTGAGCAAATATATCATGTCGATTGCTCAACCGTACTTTGGCTATCTTACGTGGAGCTGAATTAGGTTTTTTCGGTGTTCTCGTTGAAAGACGCGGGCATACTCCTTGCTTCTGGGGACATTGATCCGAAGCTCGAGTACGGTCCGTGCGCCGTTTTTCTTCTCTACCATAACGAATCAATTGATTAAATGTAGGCATCGTTCTTTCCTTTGTCCTTCCCCCCGATTTTTGCCCTATCACTAGTGATTACTCCCGATCCGAAGCACCCCTTTTCCATTCATAAAGAAATCCAATCGTCAAAATAAATAAAAAGGCCATCATGGACCAAAATCCAAACAGATCAATCTTGTTGGGAGGTACTGCCCAAGGAAAGAAAAAGGTTACTTCCGGATCAAGGATAATAAATAAAATGGAAACCAGATAAAATCGTATATCGAAACGACTTCTGGCATCACCGGAAGGATCGAAACCACATTCGTAGGCCGACAATTTATCTGGATAGGTCGAACTATTGGAAGCAAATGGAAAAGGAACACCGAGTGGGATCAAAGAAACTAGCGGACTGATCACTAAATAGATAGAAATAGGTGCAAATTCTGACATCACCACAGCTCACTTGGTTCTCTCGCTCCTTGCTCGCAGAGCGGCATACCGAAAAAAGAAAGTGGGGGGGGACGGAGGAACCCCCAAAAAAAAGAACTGTACGTGAGAGTTTCCCTTCATACGGCTCGAATCATTCTCAGATGCCTCTCCTCTAGGGCTGGAGGTTACTTTAGATACTTTTGCGGTTAAGGTTATTGTACATGTCGACGACGGAACGAAGAACAAAACTTTACGACAGCTTTTTCGTACACGTTCACTTGCATCACATACACAAGTGCTCTCTGAACCGTGCAATAAGGTC
>JAOSBP010153483.1:8117-21871 GCA_027563825.1 Erythroxylum mucronatum
GGAGGGGCGAGCCGCTCTCCGTCCACGACCCGCTCACCCGCGAGGCCATCGAACCCTGGTTCCGCGCGGGGCTGGCCGCCGTGACCGCTTCCACGCCCATGTCGGATACGGGGGAGAGGGGTTACTTCGCCGGCGGGTTGCGACTTGCCGGCGAGGAGGAGGAGGAAGAGGAGGAGGATGAGGTTCTTCCCGAGGCCATCCTCGACGAGCTCCTCTTCATGTGGCAATGGGAGGCCGAGATCGTGCGCGAGGATGGAGGTCCGCTCCACCACGTCGGACGCCCGCATTGGCTTTCGTTCTTCCCGAGGACGCACGGGAGCTTGAAGGCGGGGTTGCGCGTGTTTCGGCGGTGGGTGAGGATCTGCACTGGGCGGAGGATCGTTTTCGGGAGGAAGGCGAGGGGCTTGGGTATGGTGCCTGCGGCGGTCGAGGCGGGAGATGTCGTGTGCGTGCTGCATGGATCAAAGGTCCCGGTTGTGTTGCGGCGTTTTGGGAGGCGTTATCGGGTGGTGGGGCAGTGTTACTGGCATGGGTGGATGAGAGGGCGAAGTGTGGATTGGGGCCAGGATGAAGGAGATGAATTCGAGTTGATTTAATGAAACTCATCGCTCATATCAGGTTAGTTAATGATCAATGTTCTCACACAGAGTCGGAGTGTCTTCGAATGCAATGATTCTTCTTCATTTCAATGTCACTGTCGTTTGATGTCATAGCACGCCCATTCCAAGCGTTTGAAAATTCACCGAGCATGTACGCGTGAAAAATCGTATCATTCTCTTCGCCATCCACTTCCCTTGCTTCCAAGACTTGACATCACCGAGACAGTTCTAACGTTGGTGATGACAATAACAGAATGGATCAACAGACGATCTCGTTCGATCTACTGCATTCTTATTTGTGTACAAGAGACACTATAAATGCTCAAGTCAAGACAGCCTTTAAAGCTATAGAGCCACTCGACTAAGACAAGCCCGCGACCGCAACATGGATGGTGGCGCTGACGATGCCAAAGCCCAACGCACTCACCACCAAAACGAACGTCACAACACATATATCATAGCTGGGTTCAGCGTAACGAGTGTCACAACTATGAGCATACCTAGATATATTTAATTGTATTTCCAAATCTTTGAAATTAGAATCTGGGCTCATGTTTGGTCTTGATTCGATTGAACACTTGAGCCTTCGCGTAGTAGGTATCCTCTTAAGAAGACACGTTCAAGAATTGCTTTCGCCATCATGCAATCGATGTACCTGAATCCAATGTACGAATCTATGTGGTGTCGGTATGGTCCCTCCACTCCGATCGGACGAAAACTACTCTTGATGAAGTCTCATTGCGTGTCTTTCGGAGCCTTGGACCCGTCAATTCTCGTGAGGAGTATCATCATGTCCATGGTTTGTGGGACTTTATCGAATGAGGCGCGCCATGTCGGTGGCACCGGCAGGCTGTATGGGTTCCTGCGAACAACCCTGATAAGTCGCAACGCCTCGAATTTATCGCACTCCATCAAAGCCTGGAATTGAGCGTCAAGCTTGTCATGGATGTTTTCCACCCATATTGCGCTGTCTATCCTGATCATTGACACCTCCAAAGTCTCCAGAGAATTTGGCAATGTGTTGGTCAGATGATTTTTGTCGATTTCAGAATCCGAGTTCTCAGGACCGAAGAGGACGTCCCAGGATACGTCGAGATCGCGAAGTTTGCTCAGATTGGTGAGCGAGCCAATCTCCCTCTCTTCCTCCCAATCGGTGTCCATCAAATCCCCAACGTAGAGATGGAGAATCCGAAGTCCCGATCCGTGCCGTCGCAGAGCATCCCCGACCCTCTTGCAGTCGACCCGAACATCATAATAACCCACGACGGCACTACCCCAATCCACGCGGAGCTCTTCAAGATCAGGACAAGCTTCCAGCAGCGTGAGCAAGCTGTCATGGTCGACCAGGCACTGCCTGAGATCCAGACTCCGCAGCTTCGTGACGGGCAATTTCAAAGCGGTCCTCACGTCATCCGGGTCGGACACGAAGTCCACCTGTACCGCCCGCAGAGTTTCCAGAGCCGGAAGCCTGAGCCAGTGAAGATGCTCGATGAAATGCGTCGCGCCCTCCGTATCTGCGTGGCGCAGGTTGAACGTCTTCACCTTGCGGAACAGCTCCGTGTCCGCTTGCGCCGCCGGGCTGTGCGTGGGGAATAAGTTGCAAAGCAGCTTCTGCACGAACACGTGCACGAAGCCCTCGTCGGGGAAGTAGTGCGAGGTGAGATCGATCGTGTGGAGGTGCGCGGCCAGGAGGCACAGCATCAGGCACACGGCCGCGTTCTGGGTCGCTTCGTCGTCGTCCAAGGCTCGCTTCAGCTCCTCCCGCAAATCGGCGGGGATGTTCAGATCTTCCACCGCGGCGGAGATGCGTTCGAGATCGTGGTCCGGGAGCGTGCCGGACAAGCTGCCTTCCTCGTAGCCCGTCGCGATCAGGAACTTGCGCACGAATCCGGTGCAGTCCGGGCGGTCGAGGAAGGTGCGCAGGAGGCGGGCGGTGGAGGCTTCGCTTTCGGCTTCGAGGATTTGGTAGAGCACCGGGCGGGCGGCGTGGTAGAATGATCTGCTCGCCAGCATCATGTTGCGCAGGTCGTCGGGCATGCAGATGGTAACGTATGCGTCGTAGAGGGAGTAGGGGTTGAGGTATCGGCAGATCATGCTGATGACATCGTTTGGGAGGGAACTCATTTTGTCGGTGGATGGAGAAAGAGTAGGAGGATGAAGCTTGAGGAAGTCTGTTGTTCTTTGTATTCGCAGCTTACGCTCGCAATGGTTTCGTGTCGGTTGGACTAGCTCAAGCACCAACGGGTGGCAGCCTGATTCTTGTAAGCTAATCCTGATTGGAAAGCCTCGGCAGTCTGGTCTCAGAAGTGCTGCGCCTGTTCTCAAGTCACCGCCATAGAGATCCAATCCGGTTCTTGATAAGAAACGAAGTCCTAAGCGACATAATGGAGGGGTATGGGAATCGACAGCAAGGGTTATCGAGCAATTCGAACTCGAAGTCCTCGTAGTATCAATCTCTAGGATGGTTGTAAAGCCATGCTTCGAGCTCATCTGTGAGTCGCTCAACTTGCTACATCTATGCTGTCTTGCCCATGGTGTAGAAGCTTTCGAGGCAAACCATACGTCAGGACCGGAGTTCTGGCATCGACCCATCGGGTGTTGATCGGGCCATTGAAGTAAGGTAGTCGAGTATCGCGAACGGATGTTACTTCACTCAGTCAGGCTATTGAACAGGTCACCATCGGGAGTCGCTTCGATCACAAGCGGTTGAGCGATTGTACATAAACTACCTGTGGATCCTCTCTAGCACTGTACTCGCATTCATCGAGCTTCAGCTCCAAAGATTGACTCCCAGCTTCTTATCATCTCATTCTTCTGGAGCGTACCACCATCAAGGCGACCAACGAACTCGGTCTTGTGGACAAAGCATACTACGTCATCATCAACATCGAGTCGGGTATCATACTGACTCTCGACGGATCAAACAATGCCGATGTCACACCCGTTGAGAGCTACACCGTCACCCTGGCCAATGCCTCGGCAAATCAAGTGTGATAAGCACACTCGGTAGATGGTAACAACAACTGTCGCAGATTTCAGAATGCCTCAACTAGAACATGGCTGGATCTCGTTGGAGGTAAGACATGGGACAGCATCTAGGGTCTATGAGATGGTGTCCCTACAAGCATTCGGTTATATTTGGTCGATGCTCATTGGAAAGATCAACTCGATTTCAGATTGACTCTATCAAGCCGTTTCTAGGCAAAGAAAGTATGTCTACAAATCACCGTGTGAAACTATCGATAACGTCAGAGACACGGCACTATTATAGCGGATTCGATAGAAAGAAATTGTCGCATCGCCAATGCACTAACAACTAGCTTATCCCTGCGGACGAACATAACTAGCAGAGCTGCTTCCGAAACGATGTCATTGGCACGAACACATCCGAAAAAACAAATTCAAGACATAACCGTCAGAACTAATCCGAGCAAGAAAATCTCTCCCGCGCACAATCCCCGGCACCATCAGCAATGAGACCCCTCCCGATCCTCTCCCTCATCTCCCTCGCAACCGCGGTGGACATGTCCCGCTACCTCCCGGGCCTGGGAGTCGAGGACGCTTTCGGCGCCTACCTGGAAGAGTACATCCGCCCCCACTTCCATCTCTCCCCACCCGTCCCTCGAACGCAAGTCGTGCGACCGCACACGCTGACCCCAGGTGATGCTCCCCAGACTCTACCTCCAAGCCGAATCCCACTCCTCCACAACCTCCTTCACCGACTTCTTCTCCCCGGAAGGCGAACTCGTCGTCTTGGGCGCACGCCACGTCGGGCACCGCGAAATCCTCGACCAAAAGCACCGGATGCTACCACCCGGCGGGCCGAAGTCCTGGAACCACGTCCCGAACGTGACCACGGTGCACTCGGAATCCGGGACGGAGAAGGTCTACCAGGTTTACGGGGTGAACAACAGGGAGATTCTCGGGGTGAATTGCTCGGCTGCTTAGTACGTGAAATGAACGCTCGAGGGAAGGGTTGAGGATGAGAGATGCTGACGGGATCGGGGATGGGAAGTTACGGCACGCGCTTCGCGGTTCTGAAGAACGGGGATGGGGCGGTGGAGCTGGTGCCGCATGCGGGGAATCTGAGGGTGTACGATGATCATGTGCTGGATCCGCCGTTTGAGCCGACGGGGATCGCTTGCGCGGTGTGAGGGTTTCGGTGGTGTACTCGGGCGGCGATTGTTTTGTGAGGGAGGCTTCCGCGTGGCAGAGCGTGGGGTACGAAGGGATTGACATATGGAGATGAGGTAACGTGCGTTGTGCGATTTTGCGCAAGGTTTTGGGACTCGTTTGCTACCTCTGCAATATAGAGACCGAGCGTAGAGGACTTTCTGAATCGCGACATCAAGACCAGCGAGGTGGAAACTTTTCTTACCTGCTTCAACAGACGCCTCTGTCGTAGCGCACAAGACGTGTGCTCATCGCAGGGGAGATTTCATAACCCAATGGAACTCGGCCATTCGAGGGCCCACCCCCACATTCTCCAATCCCCTTTCTCCAATCCCCTTTCTCCCTCCCCATCCACCATCCCCCTCAATTCTGACACCCCGAATACGCCAGATCCTCAGGATAAGGACACCCTCCATAATTCATATTGCAACCCCCGTTCGCGACGAACCCATAACTCTGGCTCGTTCCCGCCGGAGCCGTAGAATTGAAGTACGCGTAATCCGACCAGCCGGGGTAGGCGTTGCACACCCAAGTCCCGACCTTGGCGTTCCCCGTGGGCTTCTTGTAGAGGAGGTTGTAGCTGTTGTATGGGGTCGTGGAGTCGCCTCCTGAGGCGAAGACCGTGCATCTCAGCAGCGCGTCGCACAAGGCCTGGAGATGATGTGATCAGTGGGTATAAAACTGAGGAGAGGGGTGAAGGACGAACGGTTGAACCATCGAATGAGACGGAGATGGGCTTGTGTTTCGGGTCGGAGACGGATTTGGGGTTCAGGGCTTTGGGGCCGGTGTAGGTCCAGGTGTAGGTCCAGTACTGTTCTCGATATCAGTGAAAAGTGGTGGACGAGGGTGTGGGGATTTCCGGGAGAGACGTACGTAAAACGGGGGAACGAAGGTGTTGATCGAGGCGCAGGAGGGGGCGACCATGGGGGTGGAGGACTGGGAGGCGGGAGGGAGGGTGGAAGTTGATTTGGTTTTCGAGGAGGAAGAGGGAGAGGGTGTCGCTGCGGACGCGCCGCTGGAGGCGAGGGCGATGGACGCTAAGAGCGCGAGGCTGAGATGCATTTTGGGTTTTGATGGAAGGAGTGAAGTTGGGGAGTATCAAAGGTGGATAGCCAAGGGTAGATATATAGCTTGTCGAAGCTTGTGTTCGGACGTCGCTTCCATGTCGTGATTTCGCATTTCTCAGCCGCAATTGGTTCGCTTCGTTCAAACCCTTGCTTACATTCCCACTTCCCAAGCAAACGCCACAACCTGGCCCAGACCTGATCCTCCTGTCCTTACAGTGGGGGCAGGCTTGCGATTGTGAAAACCTCTGCGGAGCATGCGTCACGCTGGGTTCGATATCGCTACACCACGTCGTATGATATTCTACGCACGTTCAATTTGTCTATCAATGAGCACAACGAGACTGCTCCAAACATGCAGCTAGAAAGCATCACAGTCGAATTGACTGATGGCAGTGGCACTAGACGGTTCGGATTCGCCAATCTGTCAGCAGACTTGACAATGCCAATCAATTAGCAAAGTTGTAAAGTATCTTGATCTGTTCAACTCTTGCGATATGGTAACTCAACGTGTATTGATCTTCCGAGAAGGTCTTTTTCGAGTGGATCTAGCAACTGTGTGACTGCCGAGCTCAGAGCGTCTTCGCAATAGCTGACAAGTTGAACGTTAACGATCGGACTCTGGACGAAGTTTTCGTAAAGGAAGAAAGCTACATCCTTCCACATAGCAACTTGAGTCGAAGCGCAACGTCACCGCGTTAAGGGAAAGATGAGGGATTTCAAGCTCTGGCTTGAGTGAGGAGAGAACGATTGAAATGAGCGAAGAAGATCTTCGGCGAACATTTCTTTTGTCCACACTCATAATGGTTTTGCTTTCATGTATTTCAAATTCAACACCTTTCTGTTCCAGGTTACGTTGCGTACGATCTCAAGGTCGAATTCTTTGTAGGTTGTCATGCAGACCTCTCTGATTTTTTGAATCTATTCACCAAATTCTTTGACAGCCTTTGGTCCCCACATGATGTACAGATGCGTACCATTGCGCCCAGCGTTGATATCCGAGCTCATGTACTCAAACTGCGGCAGGTTGGACGGAACCTTGGACTGCGCATTCGCCGATCTGAGGAGTCCGACCCACTGAATAGGAGCAGCGCCCGATGTGGACCCCAGATATCGATGTTGTTGTTCGGCACCACCTGCGAGGTCTGAGAGACGGTGAATGGGTTCATCGGTGGCCCAGGTCCGGAAACCGGTTGCCGCCCGGCCAACATCGGCCACGAAGATGGGCTCGAGGTAGATGTGGCTGTTCATGTCAATTCAGCTCCCTTGATGGGTATCGGAGAAACGGTGGCGGGGTCCCATCACATACTCCGAACAGGAATCAATGCCTTTGCCGATATCACCGTCAGCTGGTCCGAGGCTTGCACCGGTCTCGTCAAAGCAATCGACAGCTTGTTGCTCATGCCCGGCGCCGTAATTTACCTAACACGATATGCGATCTGGTTAATAGGATCCATACCTCAACTTGGCAAATAGAGCGTACCTGCAATCTGTTGATGTATGCCATGTCTCAGATATGGACAGTTCAAAGCTTTGCGCTGAACTGAGCGTAGCAAGAATCCGCTTCTGCTTTATACGTCATTACAGCTTTCGAGAGCTTGAAGTGCTGCTGAGCCCCTAATTCTTAGCGTAGTAGAGCTTGAGACTTTATGTAGGTTGCGCAGAAAGTCTGAGGCGGGGCTTGTTCGAACAAACCCGAGGCTGGCTGAGATAATACCGTCATGACCGAAACGATTGCCGAGAGAGTTTTGGAAGCTGTTGTAGACGTAAACCTTATCTCGATTTCATCTCGATCGGAGAACCATTTTCTTGTAATGACCGATATTGCGTTGTCATGGGCTCAAATAGGAAATGATTAACCTTGACGTGCACGCAGGTTTCTCGTACAACAAGCTAATGGCAGAAGCAAGCATGGCAAAATCTCCAGGCCACCCAATTCATCACTCCAGATCAAGTCGATAGGAAGAAATCGTTATTCACAACGCAAAGGCCAGGCTTGCACGAGTTCGCGGCGACGCTCCCTAAGAAGTCCCAATCCGACCATTTCGTTTGCCCAGTCTCAGCATCGGTCTTGAACGACGTGAGCACAATGTGATGAGCGTAATCGCCATGTGAAATATTGTTCGCCAGAACGTTGGCAACATAGACTTGATCGTTCGAAAATGCCGCCGCAACAGGGCTGCCGTATCGCGACCAAAAGTCTGACGACGTGGCCGCGTAATACTCATATCCGCTGCCATAGTTTATCAGCTGCGCGGTACCCTCGTCATTCATCTCAATCGCGCCGGGATCGACCGCGTCCGGAGCGTCGGACCGCAGCGGCACGCTGATGATTGGCATGAGATTCGGCGGGATGGAGCCTATCGCGGACTGAAAGAGGAGGTACAGCTGTGAGCTTTGCGACCCAGGCACGCACACGGGAGTGACCGAGGTGGTAGCGAGATCATATCCGCTGGGTAGTTCGCACTCGTAAGTCGACCACGTAAGGGTCGGATCGCTGGCGGCACGGGGGAGGTCCTTCGATGGCAGGGTGGCGATCCAGATGCTGTAACCCTTGACGCTGACGAGGTAAGTCTTGTGTGTGCCGGCAATCGCCGCCACTGGCCCGCTGTGGTGGAGCCCTTCATCCTGCCCACTCGACCTGACGATGGATGCGTCCCATTGCAGGGAAGCATTGTTGCCATTCTCAATGCACGAGGAGGTCGTGGGTGCAAATACTACCGTCCGAGCAGGATCCGAGTTCGAATTTGCGAAGATCACCGGATGACCGTCGCGGTCGCTGCTGCTGAGCAAGGCTGTCGGTATTCCGCTCGCGTTCGTGGCAAGGTATTGACCATTTACTGGATACCTCGGGGCGTTTTGCAGGATCGGATCGCAACTCTGCACCACAAAATTTGCCGTCAGGACTAAGCGGAAGAGCATAGGTACCGCTCGAGACCGGTTTCCTAGCTTGCCGTTGAAGAAAACGTGTAATGTTCCACTCGATTCGGTTGGAGCATAAATCAGCGAAGGCGCTGAGGTGATCCTGACTTGTTGACCGGACAAGGACAGCTGTACAGCTACCTCGTCGTCGCCCCCCGTCTCCGGATCGATCGGACCAAGCACTCTGGCGTTCGGATCGTACCATCGAAAATAGAGAACATCAATGTCGTGATCGTCATTGTGGATGTATGCGAATACCAATCTCACAGAGGGTTCGGACATGTCGGTATCGATCAATTGTAGGGACATTCGCGCGCAAGGTCCGATCGGGGATTTTTCTTTATACGTGATCGAGACCTGCCAAAACGAAGTAATTCTATCGCTAACTTTGGGATCGGCATGCGGGGTTACGACGATGTGACAAATACTCAGGGCTGGCCTTGGACATCTCTGGTGGGGCAATACATGATCTACGATCAACACATGTTCGCGTCATACTTTAGTCGATTGTCGTCTGCAACATTCTGATGAGGAATGAAGAACTCACTGCCTTGAGCGTGCCATCGCCATCAGATAAACACCAGTGATACTGCATAATTTGTAGAGAAAACAATGGCCAATATCGTCCAGCGGCACTTTGTTCTATACCTGCTAGGTCTGGCGTGCTTGACACGTGACTGGACGAGCGGCTTGATTATGCATACCTGACATGGCCGCGCTTGCTGACTGATCCGCGCCGTGATGGATGACTGAATCACCACCCCATCTCTCCAACATCCGAACCTCCGCGATTTCTTCCTTTCCCAGCCCAAACTCAATACGAAAAGAGCCACTCGAGACGACGGCTGGATCCAGCGATGCCCAATTTGTCCATATCCTCGACGTTTTCGAGACGCCCAATGGAAGTCTATGGACGAGCCAACATCGAGAGCTTATTGAGGTTACGTACCTGAAAGCCGCATGATCTTTGCCCGCCGTAGTCGCTCGAGAAGGGCCTTGACGGAACAGATTCACTGAAGACACGAAGAAGAAGATGCAGAAGTTGGGAGCCCTAACATCTCAAACGCAAGTCTCCGCATCCACCGAGTTACCGGCATTCATCGTGTAAGCAACTCACACTTCCAATGGCATCGTGTACCACGCGTCACCTTCCGTGCATGACTAATTGTTTACGCAAGACGGTTTCCTGGCACAAGTCATCGATGATACCATGACAGATCCAGCCACAAGCTTCACTTCCAAGACCCCAAAGCTTAGGCGATCCAAATTGCCTCAGGTAGCACGGACTCTTTCAGATATTGCGGCGTGGCGGAACACCTTCTTAGAATGGCGAGTTGCTGCTTCGTGATTGGAACAAAGAACGAACGATCAGCTCGGCAAGACGGTGAACTTGCCCTCAAAACACCCAAAACGCGCTTCAAGACCTTTCTATGCCCTCCCAAGAACGCCGCCTCGATGCTGGCTAGCGTTACGATATCTATGACAACACGACAGCTTCACCTTTAAAGACGCCCGCTAGATGTAATTCGTTACACTCAGCTTTTGACAAACCAAGCCATGATCACGGACGGCATCAATACGATTGTATGGCGTACCTTCACGACGACATCAAGGCACCGTTGTATATAAAATGAAAGCCCAAACCACCTTGCGGAGAATTGTTCGATACCGTTCAAGCAAGATACATTGACCCTCATCGACTCGTGCCCAGCGACATCGACAGGATGCGTGAAGCTGGCAACATCGTTGGATTACTCTCGGCTCTCGTGTGCTCCATCGCGATTGCTCAAGCGCAAAGCAGTGTCCCCGACGCAGATGTGACAGCTACATCGGTCGTGATAGATGCGGGCTCTACTGCTACACCCATCATGACCGATCCAGACCCGACTACTACATCCGTCATCGAAATTAGCTCTGTCATCGCTATCTCCATATCTGCAGCTCAAGAAGAGGCCAAAACATCTGCATTGGCGGCCATCCCGACCATCATCGGCTCGATTGGAAGGAACGGCAGTGTTGAGAGCGACAGCATGCTCTTCCAAATGGCGCAAGCCTTGCCCCCGTTCCCGATCCACTCCCACGCTTTCGACGACGCAAGGATCGCGGCAACGATAGAAACCATCAGCGCCCACGATGTCCACCCTCTAACAACAAACACAACCCGGCGCGACGGCCAAATAAAGGTCATGGTGGTGGGAGATTCCATGACGCAAGGTGCAGAAGGCGATTGGACGTGGCGCTACCGCCTCTGGCAATGGTTCAAATCGAACAACATCAACGTGGACTTCGTTGGCCCTTACTCGGGAACTAGGAAGTCTGTGACATTGAACACCCCGCCCCAACCACCCGCCTTCTACGGCGCCCCGAAAGAGGAAGATCGCATCAATGCCAACGGACGTTACGCAGCCGACGTTGATCCTCTCTTCGATAGTGATCATTTTGCCATCTGGGGCCGTCCTGTCGCCATGGATCAAGGCCTCATCAATGGCTTCGTCAAGCAATATCAGCCGGACTACCTGCTCGTTATGCTCGGCTTCAACGACTTAGGATGGTTCTACAGCGATGAATATGGTCTTATCAACAACATGGGTAATTTCATCAACGAGGCGAGGAAAGCAAAGCCGGACCTTAAATTCGCCATCGCGAATGTGGTGAGTGTGACTTTGCGAGCGAATCGGAGCAACAGATGAGCTGATCGATAGAACTAGCCTCAAAGGACGTTTATCGGTGGTCGACAGGATCTGGTCGACAAGACGAACAACTACAACAAAATGCTACCTGGCAAGCTTACGGACTGGTCTACGTCCAGCTCGCCCTGTATTCAAGTAGAGCTCCGTCACGCCTATAGCTGCGACCTCAACGATTGCCCAGCCGGATACGATGGCCTGCATCCGTCATCGCTCGGAGACTACCAGATCGCTTCCGCATTTACCGACGTGCTTTACAACTTCTACAAACTAGGCAGCGGAAAGTTGCAGGTGCCCGCCAATCCACCCGCTCGCCCTGTGCCGATTCCGAGCAACTTTCAAGTCGCGAGCAGCCCGTCGGGTGTTACGGCCACGTGGTCTCCAGGTTAGTACTATCATGAGCAATTCAGACTCCAGTTAACGTCTTCCCGCAGTCTTTGGTGCCTACGGATACTACGTCCAGTACTCCGTCAACGGCGGCGCATGGTCAAAGAGTCTGGTTCAGACCAACCGATGGGACACCACTTGGGCTATAGAGGGAGCTTCGTACGCGATCAAAGTTAGTACATACGCAGGAGAACTGCCGGGATTGACCAGCGATTGGACCGGGGCACAGTCTGCGACAGCGCATCCTCAGGTTCCCTCAGCTCCGCGAAATGTGAAATCCCACTCGGGTGACGGCAGCATAACGGTGTACTGGGATCCTCCGACTGGTCCGAACTCTGGTGATATTGTCGAGTACGAGATCATCATATGGGACCAGGATCAAGATTGCGATTTTCTCCAATCCGCCGGGTTCTTGAGCTCTCCGGCTACTTTCTCAGGACTCAAGAACGGGCATCGGTATATGGTCGCCCCACTCGCGTGGTCGAAGGCGGGAAGAGGCTGGCCCGATACCTCTTCGGGTGACGTGCGAGTTGGATATGGCTCTCCGCCCAAAGTCTCAGGTCTGACGGTGACGGCACCGGACGACAACCACGTCTACGCCACATGGTCCGCTGTACCGGCCGCCGCTGGTTATCAAGTATGGGTACGGAATACGCTTAATTCCAGCGACGTGCGGCAACGGTTTACCAAAACCATCAACCCCTGCTTCGACTCCTGGATCGCTTATCCGGCCTCCTGGTATTACGAATTCTGCTTTTCGTCTTTCAACGGCGCCGATGACTCAGGCATGGACGCGGCCCAGTGTGTGATTCCGAAAGCGCCCTCGAGTAAGTCGACACCACCCACGTGCGCTCCACCGCCCCAGTGGTGCCCTGGTTTCGGTTCGAAGCCGGTGACCCCACCGGGCGATGGCGATGCCACCCCCGTCTCGCAAACGACCACTTGGGGCGGCACAGCGCCTACCACAACAGTCACGCAGACCAATAGCGGCGGACCGACCGCTTCCAGTGGCAGCGCGATCGATCATGGGGTTGATCCCAAGAACTGCAAATGGGATTATTCCCGGGACGAGATCATCCAAATGTTCGGTGCCAAAGGCTTCAAGGGCAACGAGAGGTACACGGATCAATGCATCTTTTACCACGGTACCTTTCGACGGCAAGCGGTCGAGTATTACTGCAACAACCGCAACATGATCATGCTCACCACTCTTTACCGAGACCTCAACGACGACAACAGCCCATTCCGGGATGACAAGGGTCCCCTGGCTTGCGCCATTGCCAACGGGAAGAAGTAAGTCGATGGCTGAGAACAGCGTGGTCACCACTAGCTGACGCGTGATGCCTATCCTAGACGTGAATGGTTCCGGCGAGTCTCCGAAATTCTGGCCGAAGTGTGTTTCGGCCGGATCCTGTACTTCTGGTGAGCTCTCGTTCGCAGCGAAATCTTGAGCTGTGAGGCTAATATAGATGCAGGGATGGCCAAGCGCCTTACGAGTTGCCGAGTTCCAATGGTCTTCCACCGTGGCACACGCAGTTCGACTGGTACGAGTATCCAATACTGGTGAACAACGGAGCGGATATCCAACAGATCGATCCCGTAACCCTCCAGACGAAACCCTACGTT
Organism: Erythroxylum mucronatum; assembly: GCA_027563825.1. Taxonomy (NCBI): domain Eukaryota; kingdom Viridiplantae; phylum Streptophyta; class Magnoliopsida; order Malpighiales; family Erythroxylaceae; genus Erythroxylum; species Erythroxylum mucronatum. The sequence goes on from JAOSBP010153483.1 coordinate 21,576, forward strand.
CCCCCGGCCGACTCCTCGACGGCTCCGCCCGGGCACGCTCCCCCGCCCAAGGATCGACGAACCGCGGACGCGTCCGGGGGCTTCACTCCGTGGAAGCCCGCGACCGACCAACTCGAGTTTTCGCCCTTGACCAAACGCCTCTCCATCAGCTGCCTCGTGAACAACATGAGGTATCCGAACACGGAGCAAGTGTTCAGCTACGAGTCGGACAACGGCTACGTCGAGGGATGGTGCGGCTTCCATGTGAAACAGCTGCAGAAGATCGAGAATTCCAGCGAGAGTGAGTTCCCCCCCCC
>JAOSBP010153483.1:21881-42220 GCA_027563825.1 Erythroxylum mucronatum
TTTATTCGTGAGTCCACCGACCCCCGTGCGCCGTTCGCTGACCTTTTCTCCGCTCCTCAGGCTACCAGATCGACATCAAGGACCACGAAGGCAACCTCATCGGCAGCACCGGCCCGGACAACAAGTACCTCCAGCTCAGGACCAGCCAACTCGGTTACCTGCACAGCTTCCTACCCAGCGACCTGTACTTCGACGCCCCCGCCGACACGAGCGCGGCCATCACCTTCTCCTACCGCGGGGTCTCGTGGAACACGGACTCGGCGCAGTGCAGCGTCGGGAAGTACGACAAGGGGGTCAGGCAGATGGATTGCGGGTTCGGGTGTTGAGATCTTCGGATCTCTTGAGGAGATGGGGGTCGCTCGGCGAGATGGGTTCTATGATTGGAGTGAGTATTGGGGTGGGAGAATGGGTCGAAAATTTGATCGAGAAGTCCCGGGATCCGGGGATATGGCTAGTGTAGTAGCGGCAATATAACAGATTCCCGGCACTCATTTCGCAAAGTCATGTGATTCAGCTTATAAGGTGCTACGAATAGACTTGCTAGCTAAAGGCCTAAGGCTTGCCATGACGAGCCAAGGATTGTAGGAGGGTGAAGAAGGCGACAGCTTACGTTTTTGACCTTTGTTGACGGACAATAGAAGATCTGAAATTACTATTTAAGAGATCAAAATAGTACAATCGCTATCGATGCTTACGGCATCATGAACAGAGAGGCTTTGAATTCGCATTGGTGGCGGGAGCAAGAGATCTGTCTTGTGTAGTGTGAAGGCGTAGAGGCGGAAAGCAATATTCTCGCCAGATTGAAGGGGTTTGATGGCATCAAATCCACCTACGCGAACCCTAGCGTTGCAGGTTCAATTCGTCAAGATAATTCCCGTTCTACTGTCACAACTACCAACCGTGTTTTCCGCTCATTCTGCGATTGGCGTGAGTCTAACAGCCAATCATGATGTCAACCTGTAGCTCGTCAAAGACAGATTGGTGTATTTGAACACTGCAGAGATAGCGTGTTTCGGTGAAGGAAATCTACTTCATCGCGTTCATCAAGTTCGTAAAGACACAGTCATACGACTTCACCAGTGAATAATGCTACGAAACTATCACAACCTGCGGTATTGCCTTCATGATCCACCAGCCAGAACCGTTGACCACTACTTGCAAATCTTCAGCGGCTATCCGCGGACGGAACCGGAGAGGTTTTCGACGTGCTGGACATCCGGCTTTCAAGGTCGTGGCCATGCCGCCCATCATGCATCGAGTCGATCCGTGACGCCTGCTGTTCTTCCCACGACGCCAGACTCGGCATCATGTATAGTTCTCGAACAGCACCGGGTGTTGCGGCGGAAGACCTGACAGGCGATATCGCCTCTACCGCGTCTCCGTGAGAAGACTTGGAGCGTACAGTGCTACTCCGAGCCTTGGACGTTGGTCTTCCCAAGGTTGCAGAGCGTGCCTTGATGCATGATATTGGAGTCAAATCGCTGTTCGCGACGTTCTGGGAGCTCTATCCTTTCCATCCCTGACTCATCAAAAAAATGAGCAATCATTGAAGGAATCATTCCTTGATTAATCCCAGTCAGGTCAAGTCACGTGGGCGAGTGTACACGCTCCCGACAGGCGCGTCCTTCAGTTCTCGACGGGAAAGATCAATTTTCGCAACGATAAACTCGTATAAAGCGACGGTAGGTACCTTGAGTCCGGATTGGTACTAACGGCGCCTACCTCGGTAGGACATCGACGGGTTTCCGCCGACATCACCCGGCTGAGACTGCGTACCACGTGAAAGATCCGCGTCTGGCGACTTAAAACCGTCAGCACTGAGGAAATATACGAGCCAGACTAGTGCTTAAGCATGACAGCGAAGTTTAAGGTATCCGAAACCGTCAGAAGAGATTGAGTTAAGTGAAACTTGAACTGAGGAGGCACTTCACTGGATTTGTTTTCCTCCCGAGGCATGAACCGTAGCTTAGACATCGCGCTAGAGTCAACGTATCGTGCGCTGTTCTTACGGTTATGTATGTCGTTATGTAAAATGACGTCGGGCCACAATTGGCACCCAATCATCCGTCACACAACCGGCATTGCATGCGCCCAAAAGAGTCAGACCGGAAGCTACACGATGACCGTACGCTATTTACCCAAGCCGTTCAGCCGAAAGCCTAGTCCTCCGTCGAGCCCAGATTTTGTGACCTCCTTGAACATCACGAAGCATCTACGCTGTTTCGAGTGACCGCTAACTTAATGTTTATATTGGTTTGAAATTCAACGTTTGATGAGTTTGAGGTGATTGACTGTTGGAACACCCAAATCATCTCGCCACCCTGAAGAATTCGCTTTTAAGACTTGTCCATGTAGACAACACCTCGGAATGTTCTGGCTGAATCGGCCGGTGAATCAAACAACTCGAAATGCGTGGTCATCCTCCACAGTCCTGGCAAAAGACTTCGATATTGATCACAAGACGTGAGGACACCGAAGCAGCCATCTCAAGCCTCTGCCTTACTGTGCATCGAGCTGTCCTACCGATCTCCATCACCATGAATTCGACACGCGCAATCATCTCCATCGACGGTAGTGGTGGTGATGTATCACGATATCATCAGGGCATCCGGAGGATACAGCTCAAGGGTATAAAGCTCAGCTGAAATCCGACCGAAGTCTTTCCTCCATCACAATTGTCCAGATCTTCTTACCAGTCCAATAAATTTGAACACCCCACCTTTTCGTCAGACAAGATGCAGTTCACCTCAATCATCGCCATGCTGGGACTTCTCGCCGCCGCCCAGGCATGCAAGCCCGGCAGCTACGCTTGCGGCAATCGACAAGGTGCCCCTGGTCCCGACGGCTCCGTCCAGGTCTGCAACACCTCGGGCAAATGGGTTTTCAGCGCGCAGTGCGGAGGCCCGAACTGCTGCCAGCACACCGGGAACAGTGTGGCCTGCACCTGCTAGATGGGTAGAGACTTCCAATATGAGGTGAGTCTGCAGTTGCGATTGGTTCTGGATGAATAAATGAAGTCATATGTGCTGATAGATCAGAATGAAGGATACGATCAGAAGGATATCTCGCGAGGCTGGGGGGTGAGGACGTCGAAGCGCTTCGAATTCGCTTTATGTAACACTGTCGTTACGGACTACAAATCAATTTGGATCCAGCACCTTAGATTCCTTGCTCTTACGTTCGTGAGACTCTTCGCCAAGTGCATGAAACTTGTGAATATGATCAGTGGGACCATCGATCTTCCAATCATTGTGCGACCTCAGACGAGCATTCATCAATCTGACGACAAGTGCAACTTGATCTCCCTCGCCAGTCTTGCCTTCACACCCTCTCCAACTCCAGCCGTATGCATCACAAGGATAGACCCAACGGACTCTCACTCCTCCCCGTTTGTCTGGGCGCGAAGCTCTCTTCAAACTCGAGATGAAGATTGAGAAGCCTTTTTCTCCATTCATGCAGTATCTCGCGGTCTGGTAGCATGTGATACGGCAGACCATTCACACAAATACATATGGACTCGAGTTACGTCCAGGAAAGGTTTTATTTTCCCTCCATGATTAGACGGGGCGGTTCCTCCCAAGCACCGAAATTCCACGATCCTACTTTTGTACGTGGTCCTAGATCAGACTTGAGAATCGCGCTTTCCTTCGATCAAGGTGTCACTATTAGAACAGTCTAACATACTGTTATAGCAAGCAGCGTCATTGTCAGATGACATTTGATGTTGGGGCGGTGAGATTTCCGCCTGCAGACAGAGCCGAGATGGCGGATATTTGTTTATATTCCTTCCAATCTGTACGATCTCACTTTCGCAGACCTCAGGTATTGACGATCAGGCGGAGGGTTATGTCACAAATCGCGCGTTTCATGGCACGCCTGGCTCCAGTACCATATTTCAGGCATTCCCACTAGGAAATCGCGGCTCAACATATGCCAGAATACCCTCAGGCTGGAGTACTCGAGACTTTCTCAATGTTGTCAAACGAATACCAACAAGTCCTCAACACGAGCGAGAAAGGCAACGAGGACTTAGGACTCATCGATTTCTCGGCTCATCTTGTATGCACATGGTCCGTCGGTGCGTCTGACCAAGATTTCGACGACGAATAATCGTCAATGGGTAGGCATAGCTAGCCCTGGGACGTGACCAACCATTATGCTGATGTAATGGCACTTGCACGTGTGTCAGTGAAGCATGGTACAGTTGGGGTGATTGGATTTATAATCCAAGACATAGTACCAGCGATCACATTTGCTGATCAACGGAGAGTGGCGCTCGAATGAGCTTAATCTACACTCAGCACTACTTTGACAACTCAAATCACCCGCAGCCAGCTCCGTCAATGGCGGTGCCACCCCCACTGATTTCAGATGAGGCTTAGATGGAGCTCGGCCTCAATGGACGACAAACCTACGTATACACGTGTCTCGGTCCTTATGCAATGGAGATGAACTCTGGATATTTAAAGGAAGATGAGGTTGTAGACATTCTGAGTTCGCGGGATTTTGCGCAACCGATCATCGCAGAATCACTAACACGCAATAGATTAAGGAGCAAGACCTCTCCCGATACCCCTCTCGGTTATCAAAGCAGATACACGTCGCAACCAGCCGCCGACACCCGTGGAGGACGTTCCCATCCCAGCCCGCGACTTCTCTACTCGGGAGCCTCGAAGGTGACGCAGTTGTCGCACTGCGTGCAACTCCCGTTCGGTCCCGGCGGCGTGTAGCTCGAAGGGAGCACATCGACGGGGTCGTTGCCGTTGCAGTATCCTGACGAAATTATGCATCAGCGATCCACACGATTCGCGGCATGGGTGTTAGAGAACCTACCGGCGACGACGTTCCATCCGGCGTTGTCGTAGACTTGTCCCGAAAGAACATTGACGTTGCTGGAGCAGCTGAGGCGGATGTCGTGGGTGTACTGGACGACGTCGCTGCAGGAGAGGTTGAGATCGGCTTCGGTCTGTGAAAGTGTCAGATGAGTAGCAGGGACAGCCGTGTGAGGGAGTGGTTACGAACGTCGTTGCAAAGCTGTGGGGCATTTCGTCAGCATTCGTCCATTCAATCGGATCGCAAGGCTTGAACGAGAGGACTCACGTAGACGCCGGACGTGTTGTAGCAGCCGACCCGCACGCATTTGTTGGGACCGGCCCCGACGTTGCAAGCTTTCCCTTGCAGGTTGCTCTCGTTCTGATCGGTATCGTCGGCCACGGCGGTCGAGTAGTGGCAGCAGTTGCCCGTCTTGAAACTCAGATTGCGTTTGTGCAGAGAAGCCGTCGTGTTGTGCGGTTCCGCGACCCAGGTGGGGTCTACGGCTAAGATCTGCGCACGGATATCCTGGAGTTCGCCGTGGAAAGTCTGCGTCGTTCCCGGGATGATCTCGCCGGTCCATGTGACCGGCCCTTCGTAACCGCCTGATGGGGTGACGAAGGCGGCTGCTGCCTCGAGCAGGGAGATCAGGGTGATGATGGTCTGGTACTTCATGGTGCTGAATGTTGGGATTGTTCAGGTGCAAGTTCGGTGCGTGAGGGTGATGATGTTGAAGTGAGAGAGCCATAGTACCGTATTTATATCTCTTCTCGTGAAGTTCCATGTCTCAGTCGCAGCTTGTCGACGACCGCTCTCGCCTCGATACGGACAGATCGAAGATTGAATTCGATTCGTAAGTCATCCTTTCAAGTTAGCGAAGAGGGAATGGCCGCCATCTCCCATGGCAATGCGAAGTTCCATCCCAAAGCCGCACACTTGCTAAGACCGATGAATTGTAAGTCCTAAACGTGAGGTAAACAGTCGTACTAGTTGTTCTCCTGACAGCTTACAAATTTCATTTTGCTAATATATAAAGTATCAAGCCACTTTGGTCAAAGGCTTCATGGTAAAATCAATAGTTTTTCTCTAGTGAGGGAAACGGCTGATGAAGTAAGAAGCGACGCCCACCGTATCGTACACTACTACACAATTTTCCCGCCATGTGGAGCTTATTTTCTCACCAATCGAACGCTGGCGTGCTTCTTAAATGCGAAACCGAGAATGAGGAAACTTGGAGTTTCGGATAATTGCTTGGCGGGTCGTGTTACTGTTAATCAAAGAGTTGCCTAAACCTAGTGAAGTTTTGGAAGGATCAAACATCAAAACTCCTATCAAGGACTTTACCTAGAGTCACGGTATATCGATTTCGCTAATTTGTAACACCTCGGGCTCGCAAATGCCGTCGACGGCACTCAATCGTTGATGCTGGCACTAAGAGAGAAGGAGAGCCACATGACGAACGGGACGAAGGACGACGACAATGGAGTAGAAGATATATAAACTGACCGAAGTGTCGTACCGCTCAATAAAGAAAAACTCTTCATCGCACTCCAGACATCACACACTCAGCAACCCTTCCAAGACCAACCCAGCAATCTCCACTTCAACCCTCAAAACATGAAGTTCATCAACTCCTCCACCGCCGCCCTCCTCGCACTCGCGACCTCCGCGCTCGCCTCCCCAGCGAAGATGCAGAAACGCTGCATCACGGCCAACACGCAGTCCTGCACCGCGACCGACCACGCCAAATTCTTCGCCAGCTACAGCGTCGAGATCGGCATCACCTACGCCGGCGGCTCCGGCTGCGACGACGTGCTCAACGCCCTGCGCGACAAGGGCCTCGACCCGACCAACTGGCAGTGCGTCGACGACGGCTGCGGCTTCACCCAGCTGTTCTTCAACGCGTCCGAGAACCGCGGCACCGACATCAGCGAGGTTTTGGAGAACGAGTACCCCACCATCGCTGGGGGGTTCAACTGTCCTGATTATTAGGTTGATGGTTGGAAGGGAACTGGGACGCTTTTGGGAGCTACAGACGTAATGTGTATAGACTTTACTTTCCTTAATGACAAGTCTCGTTTATGAACTTTGTTCTGTCGATTTCAGGATTCTTCTGCTCCTACCAGGTATCCACAGTGACCATTAGTAGCTCTTGCTTCATCGCGAGCAGTGCAAGACGAGAGCGATTTGAACCACCAGTGCTGAAATTTGCGTAGATATGATTAGATGTTAGAATTTCACGATATTGATTAACATCCGTTCATCCACAACGACGGGCTACAACAAATTCTTAGATCACGCCAAAACAAACACGTTCAATTTATGACACAACAAAGATAACGCAATATCGCTTGTGCGTCTCTGGATCAAATTTTGATGGTGATCATGCTAAATATAATGGTAGTACAACTTCTCGAACCCAGCATCACAACACAGGTCAGCAAACCATTTTGCCACACCGGTATGGAGTCTGATACGGAAAGTCAATGTGGGGCTCTGACTTTGGTGAGACGTCGCTTGATTAACCCTTTCCCCTATCATCAAGCAACGTGCAAGGCACTTTGGCGGAGTGGTTAACGCGTTGCCCTGCTAAGGCAATTCCTTCGGGAGCGTGTGTTCGAATCACACAGGTGTCGCTTAAGATTTAATTTTGCACTTTTGCCCCACGTTCATCTTTCTTGAACCGACTCGGCTCCGATTTCACTTTTAAATGGTGGCATTTTGAATTCTCCTGAGGCGCTTCAGCCAATCCACACGAACTGTGTTCGTGGGACTCGTTTCCAGCGCCTCAACCACCAACGAGTCCACGCATCCATAAGCCCATCATGAAATCCACAACTTTACCCCAGGAATGAACCACTCTTCCATCCCACAAGCGGATCAATCATTCAGCCAAAATTCACACGTGATTCTCGTGCGTCAGGATCGTCTTCAAGCCCACCCTCCTCCGTATCATCCCAAGTCCAGGCCATCGACAACTCCTCTCATGAACGGAGCGGAGTCGCATCCTCTCCGCATGCAGCGTTGCGCCTTTCCGTGCCGTATTCGAGCAGTAACAGTGTTGTGGCTTTGAAAATTTATCCTGGGTTGAAGACTGCACGACACCATCAGCGTCGATCGGAGACGTCCACATCGACGCTTGGTCGGAAGCCTTTCCCTCACTCCATGTACGCTCACTCCGAGGAAGCGGATTGACGCTCTTTACCGATACTGACAGCCGACTGCCACGTCGTCATTGATGTTGATGGGTCATCGAAAGGGGTCCACCCGTCGTTCCGGACGCGGAACGGCGGGCTCTAACCGTCGCCTTTGTGCCCGTGCTGGGTCTGCTTCGGACCTATTCGATGAACCAGCATTCCCCACCGATGGGTAACTTTCCGTCCGGGCGGACGCAGGATCGAACGCTGAGGATTCGGAAGACACTGGCAGGAAAGATGCATGGGCCGTGCGATTGTCGGGAGTTCTGTGGCTCTAGTCTGCGAAGAGGAAAGCGTGGAAATCGCATTGTTCGGTTGCGGTTGTCGTGCCGTTGAGACTGAGGTATCGAAGTCCCTCGTAGAGAGCATGGTTTGGCGAGAAGACTTGGCCCGGTGAGAAAAATTTGCCGTCAAGGCAGGAGGGTTGGGCGCTGAGGATGAGAACTCGGGATCGCGGATAGAGTGGGAGTTTGGCAATCGCTGTTTCAGGAGAGGCTGAGAGAGGGTAATGCGGTGAAGAGTTGACGTGAGATGAGCTTGTCTCAGGGTTGAGAGATGTTAGAATTTCAGTCACGACGAGTTATACGCTCGGAGGGTTCATAATTATTCATCGGTATAAGACAGACTCTATGCAGAGCAATACGCGAGTGTGAAGCTTTCATCGCGCAATGTTATTAGTCAATGACTGGTATCATGTATTGTGTGCAGGATCTCTCTCGTCCACCGTTGCGTACAGCGGATGGGAGAGCCCAGATCGAAAAACAGGAGACAAGGAACATGGCTATGTATCAGAATCATAATTCGCTCATCAGGGATTGGTATCAAGTTCGGATGATCGGATTCGGATCGAAGAACGCATTCTCTGTATGAGCAGCAGGGCGCATTGGGGGTTAAACATGAATCTTGACAATGTTTATGTACAAATGCAACCCATATCATACATTCTATCGGCAGAGTCATGAAAATATCGCTCACCAAAGAGAGTAACCGTACAAGAAGCAGACCAGAAATTGTACAAACAGTGTCTAAAAGCAAATCCGCGCCTTTTCTCTCATCCCGTCCCCGTCCATTCACGCCGTTTTCGAAAACTTAAACTCCCCGGCCGAATGTTCGCTGCGGTCGACGCGGAAAGGCACCTTGGCGATCTTCCCCTCATCCCCCCCGAAGCCCGCGAAATCCGCCGAGTACCCGTACTCGAGCGCGGCGACGAGCAGCTGGATGGGGCTGAGGAACTCGCCCCTCCAAACCAATCCCAGGACGGCCTGGACGGCGACGACGAGGCAGGCCAGGCTGCCGACGACGACGCCGACGTAAGCGGTGCGGGAGCTCATGCCGTACGCCCAGACGCGGATGCGCGCGTGGCGGCCGAGGGCGAGGTGCGCCGCGTCGACGCCGGGGAAGGAGTGCGGCGTGCCCGGCGGGGCGGTGGCGTTGGTCTGGTACCCCACCAGGCTCAGGGCGTGCATGACGGGGATGAGGGAGACGAAGTCGATGTCCGGGTAGAGGTGGTCGATGGGGTCCCGGACGCCGCCGCCGTACGAGGCCCAGAGTTCGCCCAGGATGTTGTTGAGGGCCACGGTGGAGCTGGCGTTGGCCCCCAACGTGCCGTCCGCGTCGACCCCCCAGGCCGCGAGGATCCAGTTCGGGTTGATGGGGACGGAATGCTCGGTCCCGTAAGTCAGGGTCGGGAGGGTGACGTACCCGAGGGGGTTGGAGAGCGGGCTCGGGTCGACGGAGTACTCCGTCATCGCTGCTGCGGTGACGAAGTCCACGGCGAAGTTGACCGTGTCCGGGTACCCTGCTCGCGGTACCGAGTTCGTCGTCATGTGGACGGTGGTGACCATGCGGGCGAAATTGTAAAGGCTGTCGCTCGGATCTCTGCTGAAGAAGAGATCCCAGTCACAGGCGAGACCGTCGGGGACTCGACCTTTGCGGATGCAATTTGCATCGAAGCCGTCAGGGACGATTCCGTTGACGAGGAATGCGGCTCTGCCCGATGTGAACACTTCGACCTTGATGTCGGGCCCGAAGTAGCGGAGCCACGTTTTGTATTCGCCTAGAACGGTGAAGTCGGCCGACATGAACCCATCTCCCCAGCCGTCGCCGAGGCTTATACACTTGGTGAAGGAATGGTCGGTAACGTTTGAGTCGTGGTACATAGGTACATGGGACAAATCGTAGTTTTCGTAGCAGCGCAGCCAGCTGGTCGAGTTGACTTGAACATCGTAGTGACTTTGGTTGTTGTATCCCAGCCACATGTTGATCCTAGCGCCGAGGACGGGACCGTCGCGATAGATGTAGGTCTGCAAGGCATCGTAGTACGGTACAAAGGTGTCGTTGTTATCAGACATTATTGAGCTGTTGGCATCGTGGCCACGCCCCATCTCCGAGACTATCCGAACGTCTTTGCTTAAGCGGGTAAGCAACTGTCGGTTGGGTGCCCAACTAATGACGTTGCTGTACTTCCCGCTCGAGGAATCATACCGTTCACCATACCGAAAGGTATGGTTGGCGGCGAATGTGATCGAGTCTTGATTCGTAGAACAGGCCGAAGTGTAGTTTTGGAAAGCGCCTGCTGAAAGACACGAGGCGAGCCAGCCATCTAGCATGCGGTTCCATCCACCACAGGACCACCTTTGGGCCGATATGTCGTCCGCGCTACAGTGCGGGGAAGTGGTCGGCGTTCCGTCGGAGAGCAAGGCTGTCAACGTCTCGTTGCCTATCCGCTGGGTGGTCTTCCACTGCAGGGAAGGGATTACCAGCACGGCAACGGCGGGGCCGATGAGGTTGCACAAGATGCAAAGGCCGATGGTGAAGATGACGAAAGTCCAAACGAGAAATCCCGGCCCTCTCCTGGCATGGCTGGCAGGATTAAGCTTGGAACGGCGCAGAGTCGGAAGCGTCCGCCAGAGCAAAGGATCGAAGAGTCCGGGGAGTTCGGAGAATTCGTTGGGTCGAGTGAGGTATGCCAGCTGCAGGCCCGACCTTCGTCTGGCGAGCAAGATGGTGAGACTGTACACCAGCCAGGTGGCGATGACGATGAACCATACCTCCAGCGCTTTGGCAACGAACTGAAGTGCGCCGAGAATATTGTGGTCGTCGTGATCCAGCTTGACCAGTCGAGCCTGCCCAACGGACGAGGCCGGATCGTAGACATCCGGATTGCACTTTTTTTTCGGACACCACGCACTGGCTCCGATTGTGAAGCCGTGTATGTTCACGCGGAGCAGGAACAAGATGGGGCCGAGCCATAGCAAAGTAAACAGCAGGTGCAGCAGTGTCCTCAACCAGGACCGTTTCTTCGGGTCATGGGTGTGTGCGCTGCCCGTATCGGTGTCGGTCTCGCCATGGGCGGTGTAATCGCTGTATTCGGACTCGTCCTGCTTCACGTCGATGTAGTCCAACGTGTATGGACTGAGGTACTGCCTCCTGTACACGCGCTGTACCGTTGAGAGTTGCATTGCTTGTCGGCAGTCTAGAGGGCGATGCCGAACTGAAGAGATGTCCTGAAGTGGTCGAGCTGAAGCTGAGGTACTGATGATAAGGGGTCCGGCCTGATGACGAAAGAGGTCCGTCGCATCTTCTGTTCTTCCGATGCGAGCTACGGATCCAACAGGGCTGAGTGCAGCCAGCAGCACGCTGCTATTTCAAAAGATCCCGGCGTGGCGTTGGCAGATCAACATCCATTGGGCATACTGTTGACCGGAAAGGCCGGGCTAGGTAGATTCGGCGATGCGCAGTGGGCTCTTCACCGGATCAGCAAGCTCACAGGCATGCATCGTGACGTTGGAGCGAGCGGAAGGGCTGCAAGACGTTCCAACAACTCGCAGGACGCGACAGTGGAGCGAAAGTCAAACGCCACCACCATCGGGCAACCTGGGCTTCAGCAGCCTTGCGAACCAATTATTGCTCCGTTCCTCATCCCCTGTCGCATGACGTATTCCTCGGATTTACACCATGGTTACGAGCTGAAGACAAGGGCCCACCAGGTACTCGAAACTATCTATGGGTCTGCCCGGCAGATATTTCGGACCCCACGGTGTGATCCATGAATAGAATCATGCCGGATCCATCGCCTTCGGTCGGGCTTGTTAGCGCAACGGAATCCTGGGGTACACACTAGCATATAGAGAAAATCGGCGCCAGACTGGGCTTCTCGTTGCATGTAGTCAATGGCTTCAGCCTACGTTATTCATTGTTTAATCTTGGGAATACAGAAAATCAATAAACACCCCAGACATTGCAGCACCTAGCCCCCGTTTCTTCCGAAATACAGGCATTCTCATGAAAATCCCTCAGTTAGTCAGTCAATGGGTCTCCCTTAATGTAGCCGTGTTGGCCAGATGCAACATAAATGTGACTCAAGCCTAATCTTCAATGTTATACAGTGATATGCGAGGAGAACATCACTATCCGAAAAAGGATGGAAATCTCGAACTTGATACCTTCTCAAGCTGTGTAAAACATTGAAAGTTCTTGATACTGACATTGACATACGCGAGTATCGATAAACGGCCAGCAGCAGTCAGCTAACCGTGGCGAAGTTTCCAGACAAAGCCGTACGCCACTATACGCCATTCTCTGACAGCCCTCAGTCAATCGGCGCAATGGCCCCATTGCTGCATCCATAGATGAAGCGAACCGTCGCTCACGCCTTCCTTGTTGATAAGCGGGTCGCTTTACCTTCGCGTTTCTCGAACGCTTAACGTGATTGCTTGAGCTCGAGGGAACTGAATCGTCTTCTCATTTAGCTGGTCGAAGAACTGCAGCAGCTTGATCGAGGGACTCGTCTGAATCTCCACCCCCGACATGTCTTTGGCGCTGCGTTTGAGCGCGTCGGTCCATTCGCCGAGACCGACAACTCCGACTTCCGATCCTAAATCATGTTCGACAGTGGGCACGAGAGCCGATCATTGAACTTGATGAGGATTCACGATATGGCCGTACTTTGGCTCCATCTTCGCATCCCTCTTGTCGGTGTCGCAGCCTTCCAACCCTAACCCGTCCCTCAACTTCAGCTTCGTGGTGTTCAGATCGTGGTCGTATCGGCGCGAGAGGTGAACGCCCACAACGATTCTACTCACCGAGGTTGGAAGAGGAATGGAACTCTGTTGCTGCTGCTGATATGACGATTGATGATTCTCTACTACGTTACGGTGGAAGCAGGAATTTCCAGATTTACGAATCATTCTTCGGCGGCTTATAGCTGTATATACTAACGATCGCCAAGAAGGAGCCTTCTAAGCTCATGTTGTAACCGAATGAAGCGAAACGCGCACATGTTACTTGGAAAGAGAGAAGATCTCTCTTCAGGCACGCATGCCTCCCCAGGCATCATCCCCGCTTCTGCCTCACTATTCAGTATTTTTGAGTCAGTTCAGCCTTGCCCTGGCTGGATATTTCCATCATCGACACGGCTGACGGTCGTCATCGTCATCTCGAGATGCCATTTCAATGCAGCGGATGTGAAGGTGCCGTACCACCGGCGCCCAAGTATGAGACGGCCCCGGCACGTAGGACTTCTCGCGGCTTCGCGCCCTCCGCGGAGCAACAGGCCAATTTGGGACGGCTTTACAAGCCTCTCAGAGGCGGACAGATTAGATTAATCCAGTTAAGAGCGTCGCACGACGGTCAGTTGACTGCCGATCTCATCGTGGTTGATCTTCGTCATCCCGAAGGCGGCGTCCGTCCCATCGAACTCGGAGAAGCAAGCAGTTCTCGGTCAAGCGAAGAGACGCTGAAAGTGTCTTTCGAAGCCTTGTCGTACGTATGGGGTTCGCCAAATCCTACCGAAGTCATCGAGTGCAATGGAACAATGGTTCCCATCACCGGGCGTCTCGCGACGATACTTCACTGTATTCAACATTCTTCCTGCAGAACACCCTACCTATGGGTTGATGCTATATGCATTAATCAGAACGACCGACACGAGAAAGCAGGTCAAGCCATCAGGGTGCTGGAGATCTTCGCAAAAGCAGAGTCAGTCATTGGTTGGCTTGGTGAAGCCGACTTTAATGCTCTCCTAACATTCTCGTACCTCGAAAGCCGCTCGAACACGGGGATACTAGCCGAAGAGGTCGCCGAAACGTTCCAAGATGAGCCTACTGAGGCTCAGGCTAGAGCGCTATGTGCAACACTAGCCAGGTTCTGCGAACGGCAATGGTTTAAGCGAATGTGGATTCGTTCGGAGATCTTTGGGGCGAAGAACATTTCCCTAATGATCGGCTCTGCCGGACACTACACCGATGAATGCATTTACAAGTACATCGATTGGAGCACGTTCCTGCGATTGAGACAGATCGTCGAAGGGATCCGAGAATGTTCTATACACAGGACCTATGTCGAATCGCTCTCTCCGCTTGATTGGATAGAAAGATCCGAGAAAATCGTGCCGAAGAACTTCTCCGATGTCCTTGTCCGCTCGAGAGAACTGAAAGTCACCCTCGAAGCCGACCGTGTCTATGCCATCCTGGGCATCTGCGCCGTTCCCGCCAGCGACAGCCTCCCCTACGACAGTAGCCCCGATGCAGACAAAGTCATTATCAACGTCGACTACTCCAAACCAGCGTCACGAATCTTCGAGGAAGCAACTGTCTATATCCTCTCCAAACGATCCTCGATCGACGACCTTCCCAACCTATTGAACTTTCACGAAATCCCCCCGAATTCCTTCCTCCCGGATCATCCTCCTCATCCAAGATGGATCCCTAACTTCCACCACTCAAACCCCTTCTCCAGCCTTTTCACGGACACCAACCTCGATCCCTTCCTTCCCACACCCCGAACAACAATCCCAAAATGGTCACCCGCGGACTATCCCTGGCCACATCTCGAACAGTCCTCCTCGTCGCAATTGCACCTCGCCCTCGACATCCGCGCGACGAACTACATCGCCCACCTGACCTCCTACACGATCTCCACCTCCGACTTCACCCTCGACACCCACGCATCCCCATCTTCCTCCCCCTACGCCCTCTCCCCGGCGGGCAAAGCGATCCACTGTCCTTCCCCCTTCTTCCAACGCAGCAGCAGCAGCAAGAAACCTCCCTCATCCTCCATCCACTCGGATCCGGATTCCCACCTCTTCTCCCGCAAACCCCACCATCCCATCCGATTCGACCCCGGGGTGCACTCCCGCCGGATCGCCATCCTCGGCGTCGGGGTCGGAGCCGGTAACGGAGCAGGAGGGGGGGGACGCATCGCCCTGGTGCCCGCGCACGCGAAAGTCGGGGACGTGGTCGTCGCGACGGTCACCGGGGGGGTTCTGCCGCTGGTGATCTCGCCCAGGAAGAGGGTGGGGGGTGAGGGCGAGGATGGTGGCGATGCTGGTGTCGGGAACGAGGGAAGGAATGGGTTGATCCCCGAAGGTGGAAACGAGAGGAGGCGGAGGAGGTTGGGGAGGATGAGATCGTTCGCCTTCGGGGGATGGAGGGAGGCGATCGTCGGGGTTCCGGAGAAGTGGAGGGAATGGAGGATGGAGATGAGGGTGCAGAGGGAGGTGCAGGCCGTGCTCGGAAGGGATTACCACGTGAGTATCCGGGATTGGATGTCCTTCTTCGGCATCGTCGCCGTTTCGGCCGAGGTGCTGGCCGGCTGGTGGATAATATGGCTCAGCTTCAGTCGTCACTGGTCGACGGGTGCCAAGGTCGTTTGCTTTCTCTTCCCGATCCTGGTGGCGCTGGTGGTGTGCCTCGGCATGTATCTCCTCTCCTTGGCCTTGACTTACATCCCTCCCTTGAGGCGGCAGCGGCGGTGGCGGCAGCGGCGACGAGTAGGCGCGAGGGAGAGCATCGGGCTTTTCAGGCTGGATCGCGCGGTGGAGAAGAGGAGGAGAGAGCTGAGAGAGTACCTCGATCGGGTGACGTCCGAGATGGGGGACGAGTGGAACTTCGTCGGTCCGTTGCTCGTGAGGCAGACTGATAAGCGGAAGGAGGTGTCGGGGAGGCCGGTTCAGAAGATCAAGCTCTATTAGCTGACCGTCGAAGGTCCTAGCCGAGACGATGGAGTAGACGGAAATGTTCAGTAGGTTTGTTGTCTTTGAGTCGGGGAAAGTGTGGATTGAGGAAAAGACTTCCAACCCCTTCTTTCGTAGTTAGCATAGCACTTCCCTAGCAGCATATCTCATCTCTACACTGACACCACCTCCTCCGTTTCTGCTACTAGAAACCCGTTCGTAATTGACGACTACATCACCACCCTACACCCCCTATCGCGAGCGGCTCCGGAATCAGACCTCGCAATTGAAATGCACCCTCCCAGCGTCTATCGCATTTGATAGTTATTTCAACGACGACCCTTTTGATCCTGGTCATGCGGTTTTCGGATCGTCCAAGAGCGCCCAGCAGCAGACGATCTTTGCATACAGCATTAAGTGAGCACACCACTCAATGATCAGCCATTCCGCTGCTCTTTAGCTGGCGGTCTTGCTTCCAGTGCGAGAGGTTCGAGGGGAGGGGAACTTTTATTACTGACGAAGCTAGATGGGATACGACATGAGGCTTGGTGACGTATGCGAGGGTACGAATCCGCAGTCTAGGTTGGTTGATTGGTTGGATGTATCATTGGGTAAGGCCTTCTAGGAGCCCAACTAGGCTACGCGACCGCTATTCAAGAGGAAATTAGCACCTCGGTGCCCTCCATTGCCCTTATACCCCTATACTAAAGTATCTTAAAAATTTAAAAACTAAGTTAGCTAAGGGTGGTCCGAGAGCAACGATACCACCTTATTGAGACCCGTGATTATCGCAAAGTCAATCAAACACATACAGTTGGAATGCTGTGTGAGACTCCCGTTCCAGTTTAAGGAATAGAGCATTACCTGCAAAGGATGAGAGTGCCGATGCAGTTTGGACTTGCTACCAGCGTGCTAGGAATCCACGCGGTGATGGACCAAGCCACGGTCAGGAAGCACACAACTTCACACAAAAGTAAGCGATTCTTCCGTTCTGCAGGTCAGTGATCATGCAGTCAAGATCCAAACGGTGAAATTGTCTCTGAGCCCACTTATCTACCATCTCTAGGTCAGACGTTGATAGCTTGGTATTTTTAGTCAAATGAACAGAGCACGCAAAGGCTACCTTCACCCTATATCCAGCCCTACCGATCGGCTATACTTGCATGTCATCTAGCTTATCTCCTGAGGAAAGCTTTGATGACCTCTCCTGATGACCTGATAAATGCGTCCGTTGACGGAGACGGGGTCCGGACCACGCGACGAGTGGCTCTTGGCGTTCTTCGTGTGGACAGTCGGGAGATGACTTTTGCGCGAGTAGGGGAGAACGTTTCACGTTACTATGTTCCTACAACCCTAAGGAGAGAGGTAACTCATGACACCCTCGCCTGACGCTGCTTGAACGTGAGAGGATTATTCATGTCTGTGTGTTGTGTCCTCGGCAGGGCCGATCAGATCACTGGCGCGTTTCGAATACCACATTCGTAATATGGACGTTCCAGACAAAGCCTTCAGGACTGTACACATCTGGGCTCGTGTGACAGGAAAAAGACATGCACATCTCCAGCCGTACGATGAGAATATCTAAGAGGTCTTAAAGTTCGCAATAAGAGAGCTGTCGGGCAGCATTCGAATCTAATGACAATGGATATCAATTTTCAGAATATTCTACAAAACGACTCTTGTCCAATTCAGTCTCATCTACGTTAGCAATAGCCGAATTCATCCCGAAAACCGCTTCTGAAAGCATTCCTATCTACTACGTAGGTTGCCTGTTCCTACATCGTCTGGTTGTCAGTTGGACTAACTCATGCATAGAGCGTTCTAAACGATGGGGTGAACGTCTCAGAACTTGATAAGTGCGTCGCAGATATACGCATCAAGTAAGTTGACTCACCGACGAGCTGCGCCTAGTGTCATGGAGCAAGTCAGGAAACGGGGAGGCCGAGTAGTCGACATCATTTCTTGACTAAGAGCATCACCTGGGTCTTTCTACCACGATAATTCGATAGGTCTACGCTGATGATTGCAATGTTAGCTTTCCGCTGGGAATTGACATCGATATTCTGAAGAACCCCACCAACTACACCGTCGAGGTGGTCAACAGCGTCGCAGCCAAGGGATGGTCTGATGACTTCCTCGATGACCTCAATGACGCCGCCCAATGCTTGTGAAAACATCATGAACATCACTACTTGAAGGAAGTTGTTGTATCAGCCAATGCGGCGGAAGATGCAGCGGAAGTATCTTGAGGCATGGCCAACAAACCTTGTCATTGAGACCGATGGAAGCGACATGCACGAAGCTCGTCTATACAAGAAGGTTGGCGCAACCAATGTTACTTAGGTGGCTCAATACATCTTAAGACACGAACACTGGATTGAGGTCCATGCCTGGTTTTGACAGGCTAGATTCTCTTGTGACCATGTTCTAAAACTGCATCGAGTGGTGACAGCATCTCAGCTCTTGTAACTCATCGTAGGTTAAGACTACCTGATCCTTGTGACAACATCGACAACATTGTAAGCATCGATCAGAGACATCCCATAGAGCGCTTGGTCGAAAGCGTCTCTCTTACTCGGTGCAAGCTTTTCCCCAAGGAACTGGAGTGAGGCCGTTTGCTGACGAGAGCAGTCTCCTAGTGAAAAATAGGTCCCAGGGCGAAGTGGAGTCCACTGGGGTAGGTTGTGTTCCCAGAAAAGACAGCATACTTAGAATATCGTCGAAAAGTCTTTGAGCATCATTATCATTGCAATGGACACCGGCATATCATCGAACAATTCGTCAATTCCCTACCTGTCTCGATAACAAGTCATGCTGCCGGCATTCATCGACACTACAGAGGTGTGATCGCATTCAAGTTGAATTGCTTTCTGCCGGGCACCGGACATCAGACGTCAGATGCGCAGACTTGACTACATATACTACGCCTGGGCTAGAGTACCAGACGCGATATCGGGAGCCCGGGAGCAGATGAGATCCATTCTCGCAAGGATGTGGTCTTATGGGATGGGAATTGTCAGGAGTATCGATTGATCCGGCAAAGATTTGCCGAATGGATATCATTTCCTACCGCGTTGGCCTACACACGGGTGCCGATCGAAAGTTTCACAACATCACGATTCATTAACGTGACTGGTAGATCGTTGACTAATCTGGAGTACTTTACACGAGCCCTCGACTGCATCTGAATGCCTTCTGTATGAAATTTGCGGGGTCTTTGAAACACCAAATGCTTTTTACAGGCCTCTATTCTGCTCGAATGGAACGTACTAGCATCCGAAATACACCATTTTCCCTTGCGCCCAATTTTCACAAAGGTGACCACTTTTCACCTACTGTATTCTCTTTCGTAGCTCGGTGCTTCGTGACATATGATCACCATGGGGTATCTTGCTCGATCAACGTATCCAAGTCCGACCATACCATCGGGAGCAGTACCGCGAGGATCTCACCTCGACCTCCGATCAGCCCGAAGAATCTGTCTCGCGGCCATGCACGCGACAGCGTAGACATCCGCCTGAGTGTGGACATTGGGTGGGGAGGGGAAGGTGCTCGAGTCGACGACTCTCAGGCCGCGGAGACCCTTGACCCTGAAGTCGGCGTCGAGCACGGAGCCGAGGGCGACGGTGCCGGTGGGGTGCCTGTAGGAGGCGGCCGAGGTGCGGATCGCGCGCCACAGGTCGCGGTCGGAGGTGACGTTGGCGCCGGGGAAGATCTCGCGCACGACGACGCCGGCTAGCTCCGGCGCGCCCAGGACCTCACGCAGGCGGCGGTAGCCCCAGAGCATGGCGGCGCGGTCGCCGCGCGAGCCGAAGTAGGCGGTGTCGATCAGCGGCTCGTCGCGGAAGTCGGCGGAGCGCAGCCGCACCGAGCCCGAGGCCTCGGGCTGCGTGAGCGCGACCCAGGCCTAAACGACCGGTAGCTAGGCCGGCGCATCGCTCAGCACCTCCAGGCTGCCGTACTGCATCATCAGCTGCCCTCGACCCGGCGGCAGGGCATCGAGGTCAGCGCCGAGTACGTCGTCACCCCGGACCTGCTGATCTACGCCAACTACGCGCTCATCGACGCCACCTTCCAGTTCAACGCCACGCTCTCGTCACCCAACAACCCGCTCGCCGGCACCGGGGCGGCCGGTGGCGCCACGGGCGGCGACATCGTCCCGAACGGCGGCATCCGCGTGCGGCCGGGCGACAAGATCCCGCTGATCCCGGATCACCAGATCAAGGCCGGGTTCGAGTACAACATCACGCCCAACTGGCGCTTCGGCCTTAACGTCTCGGCCTTCTCGTCTTCGTACTTCCGCGGCGACGACTCGAACCTGAACCGCAAGCTACCGGCTTACTATGTGATGAACCTGACCACGAAGTACCAGGTCA
>JAOSBP010153997.1:0-21681 GCA_027563825.1 Erythroxylum mucronatum
TCAGGAGGAAATAAGCGTGAAAGAGCCGAAGGGGAAAGCTTAACAAAGACTTGGAAAAAAGAATAAGCAAGGGACTGTGTGGAAACGAAGACGACGAACGGAGGAAATAGGAATAAGTGAATGACTGAATGAGGGTATATTCACTGAACCGGTGGCTAACCGGTTCGACCAATACCGGTTTAACCGGTCAATTGACCAATTTTTATCGGTTCGAACTGATTTAATTGAGAACTGATTTTTAGGGGTTACCTGAATTGAATAGCCAACTGGTTATCGATTGAACCGACCGATTCGGTCCGGTTTTTTAAAACCATGCCGATAATAGTTACTGGCTCCGTAAATTCTGTTATGATTTGTTCCATATATTTAGACTCTCTGTGAGCATGTACTGCTTTCTAACTATTTTGCACACCATCTGCTATTACTGCCTCATTCCTATTAGGCATATATGTAGGACTCGAAGGCCCACCTATTATTACTCCCTCGCTAGCACTCTCAACTGCACCACATTGCTTTGCTTCTTTCTCATTTGTCGTTGTAGGAGGGATATTTACTTTATTAGCTAGAGTCTTATTTATCTCCACTGTTGCCCCTGACTCAGTCATTCCTTCCACATTCTTTTCTCTAGTATTAAGGTTTTCACTCTGTGCCACTAAATCCAACTCAACCAAATTCATACCATCCTTAGCTTCAACAATAACTTGCCCATTATCTGGCTGACCTACTTGTCCCTCGAATAGGTTATCCTTTGTCATTAATCATCATACCAACCTGAATTAAAAACTTTACCAATAGCTACCAATTTCTTGTTAGAACAAGAAGGTTTCTAAGGATAAGAAATAGCTATTTCATCTCTTACCATCTCTTACCAACTTACCAATTCAAGAAGAACCAAACTTGTTAGTACTATAACATATTTAAGGAAAACATTGGCCTGAGTGTTCATATTTAATTATATGAACTTGGTCGGAAGTACAAAATCACGTGAAACTAAGGCAACTTTTTCTCGGGGATTTAGATACACAAAAAAAAGTGAATAAACTTGGTCGAAGTACAAAATCATTTGAAACCTAAGGCAAATTTTTCTTCGGGATTTAGATGCACAAAAAAATGTGAATAAAGTAAGGCTGCACCTTTAAAGGCATAACTTTGTCCAACTTTTCTACGACTCTCCTGAGCTCATCAGATACGTCAGCACTTCAGATTCGTTACACAAGTTTCCTGAGTTCAAGAGAAACCTCCACACCCCACAATTTTACTATAAATACATGCACACACAACGCTTGTTGGCCATACCAACTGGGAAAAGCTGGCTGATTGATTCTCTACGAGTTATTCTTGAAGCTTATTGAGAGGTGCTTTGTTCAAACAAAGGAGTGAGAGAAAAAAATGCTGGCCAAAACGCAAGAGAAAGTGCAGGCAAAACAAGCCATTGGATGGGCAGCAAGAGACCAGTCTGGCGTCCTCTCTCCACTCAAGTTCTCCAGGAGGTCCTTCCTCATAGCTTTTTTCTTGATTCCATTACATTTTTTTGCTATAAATTAGTTTAAGAATCTGAGAGCAAAATGAAAAGGAAAGTCCAGTTCCTATCTGGGTTTCTTGAGTTTTCTCTCGCAAGATACCTGTTCCCGTAGAATAATTATCAGAAGTTGTACCTTAGAATGTAGTATGCCACTTGTTAATGTCGGTTATTGCGACTCTATTTGAACAGGGCAACAGGAGAGAAAGATGTGACGTTCAAGGTGTTGTATTGTGGGATATGCCACTCTGACCTCCACATGGTCAAGAACGAATGGGGCACTTCCACTTACCCTCTTGTCCCAGGGTATGCAGCTCTGGTTTCTACAACTAATTTATTCTGAAACGTGATTTAGTCAGCTCTTTATAATATTGATAATATCACAAACATAGTTCGAGTTGATTCATGTCGACTTGAATTGTTACAGACACGAGATTGTGGGAGTAGTTACAGAGGTAGGAAGCAAGGTCGAGAAGTTCAAGGTTGGGGACAAAGTGGGTGTAGGGTGCATGGTCGGATCATGCCACTCCTGCGATAACTGCAAAAATGATCTTGAGAACTACTGTCCGAAAATGATACTCACCTACGGTGCCAAATACTACGACGGAACAACCACATACGGTGGATACTCAGATTTAATGGTTGCTGATGAGCACTTTGTTGTCAGAATTCCAGACAACCTTCCTCTTGATGCCGGTGCTCCTCTGTTGTGCGCTGGAATTACTGTTTATAGCCCCTTGAGATACTATGGTCTTGACAAGCCTGGAATGCATGTTGGTGTTGTTGGTCTTGGTGGGTTGGGTCATGTAGCCGTGAAATTTGCCAAGGCTATGGGTGTCAAGGTTACTGTTATCAGTACTTCTCCGAACAAGAAACAGGAAGCCATTGAACATCTGGCTGCAGACTCATTTTTGGTTAGCAGGGACCAAGATCAGATGCAGGTACTTCTTAACATTCATGCATGATTTGTCTTGGTATTTTGTGTTTGTTAATTGATCTAACACATGTAATGGTGATGGTAGGCTGCACAAGGGACAATGGATGGTATAATTGATACAGTTTCTGCGGTGCACCCTCTGTTGCCATTGATCGGTCTATTGAAGTCTCATGGAAAGCTGGTGATGGTGGGTGCACCAGAAAGGCCACTTGAGCTACCAGTTTTCCCTTTGCTCATGGGTATGGTAAAATGTTGATTTGATTTTCATAATTGGTCGGATTTAAAAGACTTGTCAAATCTGAGAATCTGAGTTGAATACCTAATTTCGAGTTCCTGACAATTATTGTCTGAAATGTTGCAGGAAGGAAGGTAGTGGGGGGTAGCTGCATTGGAGGGATGAAAGAGACGCAAGAGATGGTTGATTTTGCAGCAAAACATAACATAGTAGCAGATATTGAGGTTATTCCGATTGATCATGTGAACACCGCCATGGACCGCCTTGTGAAAGCCGACGTTAGATACCGATTTGTCATCGACATTGGCAACACACTGAAATCCAATAACTGAGATTACACTGCAATGCCCCTATTATTTGACTATGAGTCGTACTATTAAGAGGCAATGTTTTGTTTTACTACCCAAATAAGGTTGCTATAGTTTTTCCTTATTGGATCATTTGTACTACTTCTGAATAAAGTTGGAAAGAATACAATGGACAAAATAATTTTTAATGCAAGTATCCGTATTAGTATAGGACATAGTTTTGATATATAACACAATATATCTTCAATATCGGGTATGTAAATTTTTAAAATAATAAAATATCTTTAAATGTAATGTTATATAACTTTTTACTTTAGATTAATTTTGTCTTCAAAAATAATAATAATATAAATTTTAAATAACAATGTTTTTATTTGTATTAATATTACTTTTTATTTATTTTACATATAAATAATAACGAAAATTAATATAATAATACAATTCGTTTAATTATTATATAGATATAAAATTAAGAATATTGTGAAGTACTTTAAATGTTATAATTTATATCATATAATAAAGAATAATTATATTAAAATATTATATAATATGAATAATATTAGTTTATAATTTTATAAGCATTATGACAAGAGTTTGTATCAAATAACAGAACACATCTAATTAAAATTGCTTCATGTCAAAAGACACAACACTAATTTAAACTATAGAATACTTGTTGAGAATTATAATAAGTTTAGGGCGTCTGTTTATGATAACCCATTTGCTTATTAGATAACCCTAATTCCCTTCGTATGAAACCTTATCGAATCAAAAACTTATGTTTCTTCCCTTTTCCCTTGTTTTTTTACTTAATATGGTCATTATGCCAACTTACACACATAAGGTGCACGAAAGCAGCATGACCCATCACTAGTACAAATGCCTTTTGAATTATATATTAATTAATGTATCTTGTCGTTTTTAGTAATATAGAAAATTTAGATCCAGAGCAAAACACCCCCTCTTAGTTATCACTAAATCTCATTTGGTAATAATGACATTCACTAAAAAAAATTCAATAATTTTTAAAAGGTAATTAGTTTCGTTTACTTTAGTTTAGAGAATTAGATATTTGGATGATTTTATTTAATATAAGGAATTTATTGATGGGGACAAAAATTCAGTAACAAAGCAAAACTTTATTGGCACATTTTATGATTTCAAAGGCTTTAGGACAAGTTTTTTTTTTTTTTTTGATAACAAAGAGGGTGTTACCCTAGAGAGGAGACTGTATTAAGTCACGAGCCTAGTTTTGACTCCACAAGCCCGCACTATGCCATGACTGTCATCAAACAAATCCTTCTGCAGATCGTGAGGACAAACGTCGAGAGTTTGGAGACCGAGGTGGTTGGCATCTGCCCTTTTGGCAAGCTTATCAGCCACCACATTGACCTCTCGAAACCCATGGATCACCTTAACGTTCCAATCTCTATCCAGCAGCTCAACGATGTTGCGCAACAGGCTGCTAGCACGGCTGTCGCTGTTTCGAGAGTTCAATAGCTTTACAATACTTGCTGAGTCACATTCAACCACGAGGCGCCGGATGTCCATAGACCAAGCGAGCTTCAGACCATCATAAAGACCCCAAAGCTCAGACTTGAAGACGGAGCTCACACCAACGAAACGGTTAAACCCCAGAAGCCATGAACCATCAGCTCGACGGAGAACACCGCCAGCTTTGCCGAAGGCAGTCGTGGAATCCCAGGCTCCGTCGGTGTTGAGCTTTACCCAATCGGGAGGAGGCGGGGTCCATTTAACATCTTGCGGCATCATGTTGGTCCCTCGCCTACAGCAAACCCCACCGGTCCGAGTGGCATGTCTAGCCCAGGAAATGCTTGTCTCAAAAACGTCCCATTGGTCCTGAGTAACATTATTAAAAACACAATCATTCCTTTGTTTCCATGCAAACCAACAAACCGTGCTAAATAAGCTGTTCCAACTGAAATTCTCATGCTGATATAAAGTATCATTACAAATATTCATCCTCAACCAATCAGAAAGATCTAGTGAGAAGAAAACTCCCTGATCAGGTTGACCCACAATGCGTCGCCAAGTAGGTTCAATTGCCTTGCAATCCCTCAATACATGAAGAATGCTTTCCTGGGACGTGCCGCAAAATGAGCAAGATGCATCAGACGTGAATCCTCGTGAACGTCTCGCGACATTAGTGAGAATGCGCCCTCGACCAACAAGCCACATGAAATTTCGGATGCGTTGAGGACCTTTAAGAGCCCAAATGTGTTGCCATACAATGTCTTTCGCACCCCAACACTGCTCTGTCATGCGGTTGTAGGCCTCAGATACCGAAATCACTCCTTCCTTCGAACCCTTCCACGCTACATCATCCTCTCCTGCAAACGGATTAGGAGGACAAACATTAGCAATGTGAAGAAGAGCTAAAGGGGATAAATATCTATCAAGAAGGGCCCAATTCCATTCATGGTTCTGTGTTGTAGCATCCACCACTTTCCAGTCACTCGGTATCATAACACCCTGCTTCTTATGCTGGATTAAAGGGCCGAGCTCCGGTATCCATTCCTCGAACCAGAAGTTGATAGAGTTACCATCTCGAACTGAAGAAAAAATGTTCAGGCGAAGATCATCCCAAATTCTTGCAAGGGACCTCCATAAAAAAGAACAGCTTCCCTTAACAGTACCATCGGGGATGATGGCACCAATACGATATTTTTCACGAATGATCTTCACCCAAAGGTCTTTTTTGCGAGATAGTATCCGAAAGCCAAGTTTGCACAAGAATGCTTTATTATGCTCCCGCAGCTTTCGAAAACCTAAGCCACCATTGGCCATTGGCTGACAACATGTGTCCCAGTTCACAAGAGCAGTGTTATTTTTTCCAGTAGTCGAGCCCCACACAAAGCGGCGAGTGAGTTTCTCGATGTCCTCCAGGACACTAGCCGGGAGCAGAGCGGTTTGCATCAGATAGTTAGGAATAGCAGCGATGACCGCCTTCCCTAAAGTGACACGGCCCGCATATGGACAAGGAGCTGGCTTTCCACCCACTAAGTTTACTTTGAATTTTATCGATTAAGAATTGGAAAGTGGCCCTCGATACACGCTGGTGAAAAAGAGGCACCCCGAGGTACAGTCCCAAGTCATCAACCTTATTAAAGCCAAGTTTTGAGCTGATAGAGTTTGCCAGGTCAAGCGGTGTGTTTGGGGAGAAGAAAATATGCGTTTTATTCGCATTAACTTTATGGCCCGAGGCAGCACAAAAACGACCAAGAACATCCTCCACCACCTCCGCTTGCTGGGTCTCAGCCTGACAAAATAAAACAAGGTCGTCAGCAAAAAATAGATGGGATAACGGGGTACCATCTTTCACAAGGGAAATAGGCTTCCATCTAGAGGCATTAACAGCTTGAACAATGCTTTGTCCGAGCCTCTCCATTCCTAGAACAAAGAGATACGGAGAAAGCGGATCTCCTTGCCGGATACCACGCGAAGGGGAAAATTCATCTGACATAGTGCCATTCCAAAGAACCTGCATGCGAGTGGATGTGGTGCACCTCATGATAGTATCCACAAGATGCACAGGCAGCCCAGCATCAACGAGGGAATCTTGAAGGAATTCCCAACGAACCCGATCATAAGCTTTCTCAAGGTCAACCTTAATCGCCATCCAGCCGCCTTTACCTTTCAGCTTATGCATTGAATGGATGACCTCCTGAGCAACAATAGTGTTATCCGTTATCTGACGGCCCGACACAAAACTGACTTGTGTAGGAGCAACCAGAGTAGGCATAATCGGCTTTAATCTCTGAACAATAACTTTAGTGATAATCTTGTATAAAACCGAACAGAGACTGATTGGCCTGAATTGCGACACCAGCTCAGGATTGTTAACCTTCGGGATAAGAACCAGGAGCGTACGAGAGAGAAGCGGATGAATAGCATCTCCCATGAACACCCCCCGAACCATACGACAGATGGAAGGACCCACAATATCCCACTGACTTTGAAAAAACTGCGCATGGAAGCCATCCGCTCCCGGTGCCTTGAGAGGGGCCATGCTAAACAGGGTTTCTCGAATCTCAATATCTTGGACAGCAGTAGAGAGAGAGCGGACCGCAGACAGAGATAGACTAGGAAAGCGACCTCTAATGTAATTCTGATCCAGATGGACATCCTCCGCAGTGTATAGATTAGAAAAATACAAAGACGTAGCCTTGCGGAGCTCCTCATCATCAAAACACCAATTTGTACCATCAAGCTTTAAACCTTCAATCGTATTGAACTTTCTTCTGATAAGAGTTTTCCGATGGTAATATCTAGTGTTGCGATCCCCATGAGCCACCCAGTCATCCCTAGATTTCACTTTCCAGAGTAACTCTTCATAATCTAAAATTTCCGCAAGCTCGACCCGAAGATCAATATCGAGGGTAATTAAGTGAAGAGTTTTATGAGTCTCCATGGCTTTCTGAACACCTTTAAGACGAGCAATGATTCTCTTCTTTCGCTGACCAAGAATGCCAAAAGTAGTCTTATTCCACACCCTCGCCTTCTCCTTTAAGGCATCCAGGGCTTCAGGAGCATTGTGAAATAAAAGCCAGTGGCTACGCACCAGCTGCCCAAAACCATCGTGAGATAACCAACCCGGAAAAAAACGAAAAGGACGGGCACCAGAGCGTTGCTTATTATCCCCAACAGTGATCAAAAGCGGCCTATGATCAGATTTAAGGCGGTGAAGATGGAACACAGAACAGGAGGTATACAAATCATCCCAAGCATGGTTGCAGAGGGCCCGATCAAGGCGCACGAAAAGGTTCCCCTTCGACCAGGTAAACCTTGGACCCTTGAAACCCATGTCTCTCAACCCGGCATTGAAGATAAAATTCTGAAAATCCGCATCACCCCCGAAGTTGGAGGAGGTGCTACCTTTCTTTTCGTCCCTGCACAAGATCGCGTTAAAATCACCTGCAAGAATCCAGGGGCCAGACATAGTAACAGCAATTTTACCAAGTTCATCCCATAAGATTTTCCTGGTATTTCTTTGGGGACTCCCGTAAACAAAGGATATATAAGCCCAATCAGCCAATAGTCCCTTTTTCACGCGGCAAAGGACAAATTGGAAATGATTTTGTAGCACCTCTACCTGCACATCGTCATTCCAACAGATCCATATACCTCCAGAGAAGCCACGAGCTTCAACCCTGTGAGATCTAGCAAAATTCAACTTGGAAATCACAAGGTTAGCATTATTATTACTAATACGGGTTTCAACAAGAGCAATAATATCAAGATTATACTCAGAAGAGTACTCCTTAACAAATTTATCAAATCGTGGATGGCCACAACCTTGAGCATTCCACACAAAAATATTTAAATTCATTAGAAAGAAAAATAAAAGAAGCGGACAACTCCCAGATGCTACATCACTGCATTCGGGCAAAAATTTGGGTTCTCATCTAGGCTTGGATTCGGTACTATCGTACCAACCTCACCACCGTCAGCGTCCAGAGCTTCGTTTAGTCCCTGCATGATAACATCAACGGCCTCAGGAACAGGGATTAAAATATCGGACTGAACGTTACCTTTAAAGGATGAGTTGCCAGTGCGCGGAGTAAGGTGCTGAATAGAGGGGCCAGACTTGGAAGGCACTACTTGTTGGTCTGAGACGTCATTATTCGGACTTTTACTAGGATTAATTATCACAATGGAGTGCTTTGAAGGATCAAGATTGATTTGTTTGGGTCTTGATCTTCCCTTGCCAGAACGGCCCACTTTGCCAAGCACGTGGCCCACACCAGTTCTTTGCACTTTAGCATGGTCAATATTAGAGCAAGGATTCGGTCCATTCGCTGAAGCCTTAGAGTGAGACCCATGTCCCGCTTTTCCTCGTGAACTCTTAACAACCTTAGCACTAACTTTTTGCCCTGGCTTCCCATGTTTCTCAAACCCCGGAGGGCCATCAAAATGAGCCTCACCACCAAATGGCCCATTGCACGTGGGAATAGATTTAAGGTCTATCCTTGAGAAAGGATTAACAATTTCTTCAACAATTTCCTTTCCTTTATTGCTTCCATTATTCGACTTTTCCATAGCCACCTCCCCAACAATTTTGCCGTTAATTTTGGCCTGCTTCCCTTCTTTTTTGCTTTCATTTGTCTTTCCTTCCATAGGCCGAGAAGATTCCTCGGTATTTTTGGCAAGAACGGAAAATCGGGATCCGTTAGTCCCATCCCCACGATTCCGGCCAGCGGACCCGCTCTTTCCATTTAGAGCAAGTTGTTTCCGGCGAGGCTCAACCAGGATCCACGGGCCAAACGGTTCAGCAGCCGCCAGTTCCTCCTTAGATTTAACCGTCGTCACCTTGCTGGTTGAGGTCGAAGCACCGTCGGTTTCCTCAGGATTAAGCACAAGCTGGGGACAGTTATCTTTGGTATGGCCATACACACCGCAATGAAAACAAACGATTGGGAGCGATTCATATTCCACCACCTTGAGAATCCCATTGACGCGAATTCTGGAAATCAACGGCTTAGTGAGATCGACCGTGACGGCCATTCTAGCAAACTTTCCCCTTGTGACATTCAAAGTTCGTTCATCAATTCGGATAACCTTTCCGACCAAAGCTCCCACTTCTTCCAGAATAGATTTGTGATATAGGGAACTAGGTAAATTCGGTATACGTATCCACGACACAATGGTGGTCGGAAAGGGGTTAGATGAATTGAAGGTAAGGGACCACGGCTGGACGGTGAGGTTGTGGCCAAAAACAATCCACGATCCCTCCGCTAAGACACGAGAGAAATCGGTCGGGTTCTCAAAACTCACTTCGAAATAGTCGTTTGCAATGTCAACACATTTCATCGGACCCTTTGGTTTCCACAGAGCAAACAACCGATTTTGCAACGCAATCACATTGACCCGCCGCCCTAAAAGCTTAATGACCACAGTCAATCCCTTGTTCTTATTCGCAGATAATAGAAGCCGATCAGAGAAATTGATTGATGGAATGCCATCCTTCAACTCACGGCTGATGTCACCGTCTTCGATACAAAAGGAAGTGTCAAAAAGGAAGAACTCGAGGCCCCTGTATCTCCCATTACCGCATCTTTAAACGATATCTTGGATTGGGGTGGATTTGGGGTAGGGGATCCACCACCGTCCGGTGGATCATCCTCCTGAAGCCGGGACTTTTTTGCTATTCGGGCCTCCTGCGATTGGGAACTCAGAGCACTAGACATATCTGAATAGACTTTAACAGATCTAACTATTATCAAAAAGTAGATCTGTTCAGCTCCAGATGTACCTGAACCACCCAATCTTCAAGAACCTCCTCCTACAAGCCGCTGAAGAGTACGGTTTCAGGAATAGCGGTCCGTTGGCGATCCCTTGTGACGAATCGACCGTTGAAGAGATCCGCAAGGTCGTATCCGCCTCCCAAACTGGAAACCCCCCTGAAAGACGTTCAGAGATGCAGATAACAGAGCAGGAAACTCCAGATCCACGCACAAGCTCTCGCCAGAAGGTTTCCGAATCTTGATACAGCGATGCAGTAAACAAAGTAGGAACGCCAGATCCACGCTCAAGCTCTCGCCAGATCCACGCTCAAGCTCTCAACTACAACGATTCTTCATTTTTGCGCATCTTCAACTCATTTTTACAAATTTGTCAACAAGAGTCAGGAAATTTAAATAAAAGCATTCTACATTTTTTACAGGTTGGTACTTGAAAATCAAAGTCCTAAACGAAAATTGAAGCTATCGATTAACTAGTAAATGCCTTAATATAATCATAAGCTGCAAATTAAGATGTTTTTACCTTGTACACTTAAAAGTTAAAACATTTTAGGTTCAATTCGCCTCAATTCAACACATGGCTTTGATTTGAAACTATAATTGAGGATCCAACAACTAAATATTCAAGACTAAAATGGCCTAAGAACAAAGAGACCTTTTTTTTTGGAAAATTTCATATTCATATATATTTTTGGTATTACCTGTCCATTCTGTTCTATAAATATTCATCAATTCAATTTCTCTCTGTCCCATTTTTTGAATGGATAGATGTTTATAGAATTTGATAACCACAAAATAAAGAGAACAATTAATCTAATCCCTTAATTAATCTCTTGTAGCTGAGCAATCCGATTCCCTTTTGACAGGTGATAGATTCATTATTATTTATATCCATCTATCGCCTTCCAATATCTAACATCTTACCTTTTGTTAGCAAGTTTACGCAGAGGTAGCTAGCTAATTATTGTGAAAAACCATCATTAGTCAATTTACTTTCTCTTAATTAATAATATAATTACATATTACCATTAAGGAATAACTAAATTATGAGTCTAATAATAGTATCTTAATTTATAAAGCAAGTTAATGTACGTCAATAATCTCATTTATTTATGAAGGAAAATAGGTAGAGAAGTAGTAGTGAAGAAAGGGAATTCTTTCATGCTTGTATTGAACATTCGGACAAAATATATACAACCATATCTCTATTTCTATTGGCTGCATCTCCTAGAATCAAGGAAGGACTAACAAATTCCTAGCTGTACAAAACTACCTATATGTGTATTATGTACAATGCCAAATAAGAGGAAAAAGACAAGTTTTAAAACATAAAACAAGGCCTGTTGTTTCGTATGAAGCCTAGAGCCATTGGTTATTTTGGGTCTCCTATCACGCCCCGGTCAAGGAGAAGTTATGGTTGAAAACTAACAATTTCGATCTTGCAAACGAGACCCAAAAATATCCGTGTGGTCAAAGCCTTTGAAAAGAGATATGCGAGTTGTTTAGTTGAGATCACGTGTCTCAACTCAAGGAAGCCTAAGTTTATGTAGTCGCAAACCAAATGAAGGTTGATTTCGAGGTGCTTCGTCCTCTCGTGGAAGAATGGATTCCTCGAGATGTAGATCGCAGCTTGGTTGTCACAATACAAAGGTATGGGTTTCTTAATCTGAAGCTGAAAGGTGTGTAGTATTTGGGTTATCCATTTTAATTCGCAAGTAGTCGAGGCTAGGCTTCTGCACTCCGATACAGCTGATGAACGACTCACAGTTGATTGTTTCTTTGTTTTCCAGGAGTTCGACGATTTTTCGAAGAATACGTAGAACCCTATTAAGGAGCGTCTGGAGAAGATGCAACTCCCCCAATCCGAGTCGGAGAAGGCTACAAGGTGAGGGTTTTCTTCTGCTGTGCAAAAAATCCCTAAGTTCTGAGTTCCCTTAAGATATTTCAGTACTCTTTTGGCTGCTTCTTAGTTCGGTAGTCTAGGGTTACTCAGAACTGATTGAGTTGTTGAGTAATGTAGGTGATGTCAGTTCTTGTAAACCCTAGGCACTGTAATCTCCCCACTAGTCTTCTGTACTCTTCTGGTTTTTCAAGTAACTCACCTGTTTCAATGCTTAACTTTGTTCCAGGAACTATGGGTGTTGCACAGGGTGAACAATCCATCAACCCAGTCTTTTGCAGGATGTCTCAGATATATTTTCCTTGGGTAAGTATCATTCTATCTTCTGCTCTTGCTATTTAAATGCCCAAGAAGAACTTTGCATATCCAAGATCCTTGATAATGAATTCTCAATTCAATGTTTTCTTAACCAAAACAATTTGTTCTTCATTTGCACCTGTTATCAAAATGTCATCTATATATATGATTATTGCCATAAAGTCATCCCTTGTGCCCCTAGTGTATAACCAGTGATCTGCTTTTGATTTAATGAACCCAGTTGAGGATAATTTAGAGGATAATTCTTTGTTCCACTGTCTCCCAACCTATTTTAACCCATAGATTGATTTAATGAGTCTGCATACCTGTCCTTCCTCAGCTTTATTGTACCCTTGTGGAGGTAGCATATATAGCTCTTCTTCTAGATAACCATGAAGAAAAGCATCATTGATGTCACATTGATGTATTGGCCATCGTTTAGAGGCAGTTATAGCCAAGAATATCCTTATTGTGACCACCTTATCCATTGGAGAAAAAACTTCCGAAGAGTCAGCCCCTTCTCTTTGACAAAATCCCTTGGCTACAAGTCTAGATTTTAATTTCTCCATTGTCCCATCCGAATTGCTCTTTACTTTATATACCCATTTCGAGGTTATGGCCTTCTTCCCTTTAGGTAGCACTGTGAGTTTCCAAGTTCCATTCTTCTCTAATGCAGACAATTGCTCATTTATAGAGCTTACCCACCTTTCATCTTTACTAGTAGTTTCGTAAGATACAGGTTTAAAAGTTCTAGAGACATTACCTATATAATTGTTGTAACTGTTGCTGTGTTTGATGTTCAGCATCTTTAACCCTTCTTTATTTGCTCCTGCGGGACAACAGACTTGTAATGCTACATTGCAATCATCAAGGGAATG
Source organism: Erythroxylum mucronatum (assembly GCA_027563825.1). NCBI lineage: Eukaryota > Viridiplantae > Streptophyta > Magnoliopsida > Malpighiales > Erythroxylaceae > Erythroxylum > Erythroxylum mucronatum. The sequence goes on from JAOSBP010153997.1 coordinate 13,337, forward strand.
AATAGATTGTTGTGCTGTGGTTTGAAGGACATAATCTTGCAGGTATTTGGGGGGTATATGTGTTATGATGCTTTTCCTTTGTGTAGGGATAATTGGTATTGTATTTTGGTTTGGTGAATTGTCGGGTCGAGAATAATCAAGTGGTTGGGAACTTTGTTCTGTTGATGGGATAGCAGTCATGACAGGTGTTTGTGTAGGATAATCTGCATCTTCATTAGTTAGGGTACTTGAGAACAAGAGTTTGGGTTCTTGTGTAGTGTTTAGATTTTGATTTGCATAAGGGAAATTGCTCTCATAAAACATGACATCTCTTGATACAAACACTATTTTAGTGTCCAAGTCCATAACTCTATAGGCCTTGTAATATGGCATGTATCCAAGAAAAATGCATCTTTTTGACTTAGGATCCATTTTTTCTGTTTGGTGTTTTATCTAAGGCAAAGCAGAGGCAACCAAAAATTCTCAGATGTTCATAATTGGGCTTCCTTTTGTGCAGTTTTTCAAAAGGACTCATCCACCCTAGTACTTTGGTTGGGATTTGATTTATTAGGTATGTAGCTATTAGCAGTACTTCTCCCCAATATCCTCTAGGTAAGTTAGCTTTGAAGAGTAAGGCTCTAGTGATCCGAAGAAGATGTTTAAGCTTAATTTCCACTACCCCATTCTGTTGTGGTGTGGATGGATTGCTCTTTTGGTGTTGGATTCCCATTTCCTTGAAAATTTTGTCGCATTCCTGGTTAATGAACTCCCTTCCATTATCTGTTTGTATCTTCAATATTCTTGTGTTAAATTGCCTTTCAGTATTTTTCAGGAACTATAGGATGGTTTGTTGGGTTTGGTGTTTGTGTTTTAGTATAAAAGTCTATGTAGCTCTAGTGAAATCATCTACAATTGTCAGGAAATAGTGTGAACCACCCATTATAGGAACACTATAAGTTCCCCATAGGTCCATTTGGATGATTTCGAAAGGTTTATTTGTATGTATCTCATGCTTAGGAAAGGGTTTTCTATGCTGTTTGGTCAAAGGACAAACTTGACATTTATGTTTGTAAGGAACAGAAACCTTTAATTCATTGATGTGCTGTAACTTTTCCTTCGATACATGCCCTAGTCTAGAATGCCACAAATCATAAACTACAGAAACATTAAGAGCAACATTCTCAGCTTTGTAAAATTCTAAAGAAGGATCTTTTAGGGTGTTTGGTGGTAGGTAGGTTTATGAGTTCAATTCATACAGTCCATTCACTGCCCTGATAATAGCCATAACATTATTAGTCCGCAGGTCCTACAAAAACAACTTGTTAGAGAGAAAAATGGCAGCAATCTCATTATGTGTAGTAAGCTTATTGACTGATAACAAGTTTTTTAAGAAATTAGGCATATGTAAGATTTATCTGAGGGTAAATTTGTCCCCTATCTATGTGTGGCCAATGTGGGCAACTTCTTGCTTTGTTCCATTAAGTAGAGTCACATGATCATAAGTATTGTTATTAGCTACATACTTAGTGCAAAGACTCAAATCTGTTGTCATGTGTGTAGAGGCACCAGAATCAATAAGCCAAGAATTAGGATGATTAGAAGCCGTGTTCATTACCTATAATTTTGGTACCCTGAATATTTTACCTCACCAGTAGTTTTGCCTTTGATAGCTTTACTTATCTCCTGTTAAATGAGATTTGCAAGATCAAAAGAGATCTGTCCATTCCATGATTTTTCCTCATTCTGTTCTTGTGTGGTTTCTATAGGGCTGTCAGCTGTTTGTGCTAAGTTTGCTCTTCCTTTTTCCCTCTGTGCAGTAAGCTCCTTGTACCAGTCAGGGACTCCATGGATTTTGAAGCAGGTTTCCAAGGTATGCCCCTTCTTTTTGCGCTTTTCACAGTATTTGTCCACCTTCTTGGGATAGGGTCATTTGCTAGCATTGGTATTATTTTTTCCTCCTTTCTTCCAGCTACTTGATTATTTGGCTAGCATTGCCATGTTAGGGGTACTGTCCATAGTAGAGTTGACCGCCTTTTGTCTTTCAACAGTCTGCAACATAGAAAAAGCCTTGTTTGCAGTAGGTAGTGGCTCCATTAGCATGATTTGATTCACCACATGCTTAAACTCATCATTGAGTCCCATTAGAAATTGCACAAGTCTGTGAGTGTTTTCTTTGGTAGTGATGATTTTTGAAGCATCACAAGTGCACATGAGAGTAGGACTTAAGCTAGACAAATCATCCCATAATTTCTTCAGTTTAGTATAATAAGCAGATACTGTTAGGGTACCTTATTTTAGAGAACTTATTTCCCTCTCTATTTGATACAGTAGTGGCCCATTAGATTCTCCAAACCTTTCTTGTAGTTCCACCCAAAGTTCTCTAGCTGTAGGAAAAGATAGGAAGTCATTACTTAGTTTTTTGATAATGGCATTGAGAATCCATGACTTTACCATACTATCTGCTCTCTTCCATTTTGCTGAAAAAATCATATCTTCTGTAGGCATGGTGCAGGACCCATCGATGAAGGAGAGTTTATCCTTGGCACATAAGGCTATGGTCATGGATTGGCTCCAAGTAATGCAGTTGCTGCCGTTGAAAGGGGTAGTGACAAGCACAGCTCCTGTGTTTTAAGTGTTAGTGACTGAGTAGGGTTCATATTCGTGTGTTATTGGTATGTTTGTGGTACTAGAGCCACTGTTATCACCTGCATTTGACATATTGGGTTAGGGTAGAGGAATCAAAGAGTAGGCTCTGATACCATGAAGGAAAATAGGCAGAGAGGTAGTAAGTGAAGAAAGAGAATTATTTCATGCTTGTATTGAACATTCGGACAAAATATATACAGCTATATCTCTATTTCTATTGGTTGGATCTCCTAGAATCAAGGAAGGACTAACAAATTGCTAGCTGTACAAAACTACCTATATGTGTATTATGTACAATGCCAAATAAGAGGAAAAAGACAAAAGTTTTAAAACATAAAACAAGGCCTGCTGTTTCGTATGAAGCCTAGAGTAATTGGTTATTTTTGGTCTATCAATTTACAATGCGTGAATAAAGCATAGTTAATATACGTCAATAATTTAATTTATTTACAATGCGTGAATAAAGTATACACAAAAAGGCACATTTATCATGCTCTTTTTATCATAATTGCATCTAAAAAGGTTGATTCATTTTGGAGTTGTTGCATCACTCTTTTTGAAAGAGTTGAATTATTTGTACCCAACATGGGACTATAAAATATAAATTAAATAATTTTTATAATAATTTTAAAATATCATAATTATTATAAATTTTATAAAAATAAAAATAAAAATTTATTTAGATATATTCAATCAAATCAATATAAATGTTCTAATATGCCACCTACAACTACTAGAGGTGGAGCGACGATCATCGAGACATCCGGCCCAGTCAGCATCAGAGTAGGCCGTGAGGGTAAGAGTTGGCTATTTGAGAAAGTGTAAACCATGAGAAGCAGTGGAACGTAGATACCAGAGGATTCGCTTGACGGCGGTCCAGTGGACATCAGTAGGACAATGCAAGAATTGGGAGACTTTGTTGACGGCAAATTGAATATCAGGACGGGTAAGGCAAAGGTATTGAGAGCACCAACGGTGCTTCGGTATTCAGTTGGGTCGGAAAGAGGTATGCCATGGTTTTTGGAGTGGGGGAAGGTAGGGGTCATTGGAGTTGGTGTGGGTTTATATTGATCAAGATTTGTACGAGAAAGGAGGTCTTTGGTATATTTTGTTTGGGTAAGGAGGAAGCCATTTGATGTGGGAGTGGTTTCAAGACCAAGAAAGTAGTGAAGAGGGCCTAGATCTTTGATAGAGAATGTGGTATGTAGAGTGTCTATGAGGGTAGTAATGAAAGATTGGGAAGAGCCAGTAACCAGGATATCATCAACATAAACCAACACAAAGGTAGTAGTAGTGGAAGTAGTGTGGATGAAGAGAGAGGTGTCAGATTTGGATTGAGTGAACTGGAGATTGAGTAGTTGTTGGCTTAGACATTGAAACCAGGCACGGGGTGCTTGCTTTAAACCATAAAGAGCTTTATGAAGATGACAAACATAATGAGCATATTTAGGATCGACAAATCCAGGAGGCTGAAGCATGTAAACTGGTTCATGAAGATTTCCATGAAGGAAGGCATTGTTGACGTCTAATTGACGGATGGGCCAAGAATTGGAAAGAGCAATGGTGAGAATGATGCGAATGGTTGTTGGCTTGATGACGGGACTAAAAGTGTCAGTGTAGTCAACGCCAGGGGTTTGATGATAACCTTTGGCTACAAGACGGGCTTTGTAACGATCGATCGTCCCATCCGATTTTCGTTTAGCTCGGAAGACCCACTTGCAACCGACTATATTGGCATTGATTGGTGGGGGAACAAGAGTCCATGTTTTATTTCGATGGAGAGCATGAAGTTCTTCTGACATAGCTTGACACCAATGGCCAAACCGTTTGGCTTGTGTATAACAGGTGGGGTCAGGAGAATCAGGAGAGGAGTTGGTAGTATGAAAGGTAACATAATCGAAAAAATTTCGCGATCTTCTGGTATTTGTGCGAGTGCGGGTTGTCATGGGATGATGGGGTTGTGGAGATGATGATTGAAGAGGAGTAGATAGAGTTTGTGTTGGCAATGGTAATGGTAAGGTTATTTTGGGAGGGGAGTGTGTTGGAGTTGGTGTAGTGGTAAGGTCATTGTATGAAAATTGGGTTTCAATGAAACGAACATGTCGGGAGAGATGGATTTTATATGTGGTAGGATCAAGACACCGATAACCTTTATGTTGAGAGGAATATCCAAGAAAAATGCATGGTTTGGCCTTAGGAGTGAGCTTATCAGACCGCGTTGAGCCAAGGAAGGGAAAGCAGGCACATCCAAACACTCTTAGGTGGGTGAGATTAGGTTTGGTACAAAATAATACTTCATGAGGTGTTCTATTGAGAAGCACTGGTGTAGGGAGAAGGTTGATTAGGTAGACAGCTGTTGAAAAGGCTTCATACCAGAATGGTTTTGGTAGGCAGGCATGGAGGAGTAAGGTGAGGCCTGTTTCTGTGATGTGCCTAATTTTACGTTCAGCAACACCGTTTTGTTGGGGAGTGTGGGGACAAGAGATGCGGTTGATTATGCCATTATGGGATGTATACTGAGCAAAAGGACCCTTGATGAGTTCAGGTGCACCATCAGATTGTAAAACTTTGATTGTGGCAGATAATAATTTTTCATAGGTGGTTTTGAAATGGCGAAATTTGTCAAGAGCTTGTGATTTGTGGGTTAATGGGTATATCCATGTGAAACGACTGTAGTCATCAATAAAAATAATGAAGTATCGATACCCAGAGAGAGATAAAGTTGGGGATGGTCCCCAGATATCACAGTGAATAAGTTGTAACAAGGCAGTTGATTTGCGAGATGATGAAGAAAAAGGAAGTCTAGTACTTTTGCCTTGAAGACAGGAAGAACAAGGTTTTATTACATAAGGTTTATTAGATAGATTGCGAAACAAATTAGAGGTTGTGGAATGGCAGGGATGCCCAAGTCGTTGATGCCAGATTGCAGAGGGGACTATTTGAGCAGTAAGAGCAATCGGATTTTGAAAGGTGGTAGGTATCCTCATTGGGTAGAGATTGCCATGGATGTTACCCTAGAGAAGGGGTGTCTGGGTTTGGAGATCCTTCACAACATAACCAAAAGGGTTAAATTCAATGGAACATAAATTATTAGTGACAAATTGACCAACAGCTAAAAGATTAGTGATTATTTGTGGAACAAGTAGAACACGATTAAGGTAAAGAGACTTTGGATTGTGAGTGAGTGTGCAAGTGCCAATGGAAGTGATAGAAAGGGCTTTGCCATTACCAACAAGTACTTGATTTGTTCCACTATAGGGCGCGACATTGTTTAAGAGTTGTGGGTCGGACGTCATGTGAGCAGAGGCACCAGTGTCAGGAAGCCATTCAGTGATAGTGCTGGAGGTGAGATGAGAAGGATTTGGGTTGTCATTGATGGTCATAGCAGAAAATGCACTATTAAATGTATTTGGGTTAGGGTATGGTTGGGCATATCTAGAGTTTGAATATCGAAAACAACATTTAGCAGCTGTGTGTCTCATTTTGTAGCAAATTTGACAAAGGAGAGGCAGATTTGTGTAGTGTGATTTTGGAGCAGAGTTGGGCCGAAAAGATTGATGGTGGGCCAAGGGAAAAGGTTTGGAGTGGGCTAGATGGGAGTTAAATTGAGGCTGGTGGGCTTGATAGGAGGAGTTTGTGGCTTGCGCTGTAAGGGGCTGGTCGTGGGCTTGATGGGTCGAAGGTGGGAAGTGGGTCGGTGATCCAGAGAAGTGGGTAAGTTTAGTATAAAATGATGGATGTAGGTAATGGGATCTGTGGGTGTGGTGGTGCCGTCGACCTCCTCGACCATGGGGGCTGATACGTGTGGCTGCGAAGGCAACTTCAGAGTCGGTAGGAGATGGGGAGTGATATACCGACAGTCGCTGCTCATGAAGGAGGAGCTTGGCTCGAAGCTCAGTGAAGGAAGGTTGGATTTCGCGATTCTCTATGGCGGTGACGAAGGCCTCATAGTCGGCTGGTAATCTGTTGAGGGCGAGGACAACCAGATCTTCGTCTGGGACTGAGGCTCCTATTGCAGCAAGATCCTGCGAGATGGAGGATAGTGTGGTGAGATATTCGGAGACTGAGGAGTTACCTTTTCTGGTGGTGTGCAATCGGCGACGAAGAAGAGAACGTTGGGCTGTCGTCTGCTGTAAGAAGTGGGTCTCTAGTCGGGTCCAAAGTTGGTGAGCCGTAGTACATCCGAGGGCGAGAGAAGACACGGCTGGAGACAGAGTAGCTGTTAGCGCACAGTAAACCAAGCCATCGTGTGTGTCCCAGTCAAGCGAGGTAGTGTTTGCCGGCGGTGTACTGGTGCTGTCGATGTGTCCCAGTAGGTTACAGGTACGTAGTATTGTCTTGACTTGATTGCTCCAAACAAGATAATTGGTATTGTCTAATGTCGTAGTTATGAAGTTTGTAATGTTCTAAAGGGGAAAGGGTGGTAGCAGTTGTGTTGTTTGTTGTGTGGCCATTGGCATGGGACAAGATTGGTGTGGATGATGACTGTATGGAAGAGTTTGTATATGCTGGGAAGTCTGATAGATGCAGTGATGTCGAGAAAAAAAATGGTAGTTTGAAAATTGGGAAGATACTATGTAATTGTCGGAAAAATTTGGGAAAAAAGCTGGATTGTGGGCTCTGATACCATGAAAGACAGATGAAGAAGAGAATTGACTTGTTTTGTATTGTGTGTATTTCATATGCGATTTGTACAACTATTTATACAAGAGATGAAGATATAAACATGGAAATATAATTACAGTAGAAGATTCTAAGGCTAAAAATAAGTTGTTGAAATCATGGGGTTGATTGTTGTGGCTGAATCAAAGGGCATACGTTATCAATACCTATTTCAAGGATAATAAAGTGCCAAAACCATGACCTAAAAGAAATGAGTGTAAGTCTTACCATCGAGCGTCCCAGAAGCACGAAACACAACTCTAGCATCTCAGGCATGTTAAAAACTTTGGAAAAATCCAACAATCACAAGTTCAATTTTTCAGCAAAAACTCAACCCAAAAACAGAGGATAACAAAGGTAAGTTTTTCATCAGTTTATATGGCAAGACAGAGGCATCATAGGCTCTTATACCAAATGAAATATAAACCAAGCAACAACTTGCATCTTATACACAGCATTACATAAAGATACATGCAAATAAATGAAATAGAAGCATAACCGAAACCATAAATACCTCCAACCATTGCCAAAGATGATCCTTGTGATCTCTGAGTGTTTGTGAGTTTCTATCCTCTTCTTGAAGCAAGCTAAATGGTATACTCTTGATGCTCGGCAAGAATAGGACCCAAAACAACGTGCATATAAACCTACTAAAACCTACTCAAGTCTCTGGCCATCACAAAGGCAACGGATTGAGTAGATAGGCAAATACCATATAGTGGGTAGGGTTCAATGGACCACACATGGTGTTGCCTATCTACCCAACCCATTGTCTTTGTGATGGCCAGAGACTTGAGTAAATTTTTGTGGATTTATATGCACGTTATTTTGGGTCCTATTATCGTCAAGCATCAAGAGTACACCATCTAGCTTGCTTCAGGAAGAGGATAGAAACTTAAAAACACTCAGAGATCACAAGAATCATCGTCGGCAATAGCTGAAGGTATTTATGGTTTCAGTTATGCTTCCGTTTAATTCAAAGAGTATGATTCTCAAAACTGAAGCAGCCCTAAAGGCAAAAACTTTAGTCAATTTTGAAAGAAGCAAGTCTCCGGCTA
>JAOSBP010155893.1:0-21585 GCA_027563825.1 Erythroxylum mucronatum
CCCTAATTTCTCCCATCACCAACGATCATCATCTTCTCCAAAGGAAAAGGTTGGTCTTTATGAAGAGCAAGGAGAAGGGAGCAAGATGATCAAGAAGCAAGAAGAAGATAATAGCTTCAAGTGATCAATAGCCAAGAAGAAGGGGAGGGAGGGTGATGCACGAAAAAGAGGAGAGAAAAATCTCCAAAACAAGACTTCCACTAGCTTAAAATGAGAAGGTGTCGTAAATGAGCATGAGGAGGGGCTCCAATTCACTTAACCTAAGGATATTTATAAAGATATGGCTAAGAATGTGCCACTTGGATGGCCACATGTCAAGCTCTAATAAGTCCTTCATAATTAATTAATTTTAACCCAAATTCCAACAATTAACACTTATCCAATAATCTCTATAGCCATATGTCCATAATCCAATACCATTGATAAAGAATTCTACTACCCTTGACCAATTGGTCTGCTACCTGGTATTTTTTCTAGTCCGGGATTTAACCCCGAAAAATTCTAGAAAATTTCCTAAAATTCTCCAAAATTATAAAATCACTATTGACACTCTCCAAATAATTTTTCAAAATCAATAACCTATAATTCTCAAAATTCTCAGCCAATAACAATACCGGGAATGTCAATGAGTGCATGTACAATAATTTCATGTGCAACAAAGTCATTTTTCATAATACAAATATGTCACATAAAGAATGAACGAGTAATTACATTTCTAACCCCTCATTGATCACTCAAAATTCTCATTTTACCCTTCCCACAGGAACCGGGATGTTACAAAAGCTCTCCCTCTTTCATCACACGACGACGTTCAACATTACAATTACAATAAACAAAATGACCACACAGGGACAAACGTATCGCTAATTAGGGTAAAAGACTACTACCCTTTCTTGACTCTTCGAAAGATTACTCAATTAAGGATGGCTCTCTAGAATCTACAATGCGACAATGGCGATGCTCTTCTTCTTCGATCCATCTCCAGGTTAAAGGGATTTACAACTCAGGTAGGATATTTAAAGCTTTTTGGTTTGTTTCCTCATTCTTTATGTGTAACAAGCTTTATGTTGAAACAGGAGTCATCATTCCTTTACCCAAATGGTAAGCAAAAGTTTCAGGAGAGGTACTTTCGGGATCTTTGAAAGGTGAATGTTTCCTTCTGTTCTTCTTTCCCTCCTTCTCTAGCTCGAAAGATTTACGTCTTTGGTAGGGTTTTTGGTACTACTTGTTTTGTTTCTTCGTTCTTCAAACAAACAGGTCTCGTTGAGGAGTCTTCTTTCATTGTCTAGTATGGTAAGCCATGGATCTGGAGAGGCGTTTCTAGAAGCTTTCGAAGGTGAGTGATTCCTTCTAGTCTTCTTTCCCCTACTGTCATTATTTGGTTGTTTCGAGAACAACTTGAATGGTTGTGTCTTAGTTGAATTGCTTGAGTTGCTTTGGGAATATTTATGCTTAAGAAGTTCTATTTACTATACTGATATCCAAATAGAGACACCCCCTGAGGACTATATTCTCCAAGAGAGAGTCAGTCCTCTGCTACTATGTTGGCCCAACTGATTAATAATTAATTGTTCCCTAATATTCCCCGTAGAGAGTTCTATAAGAGTGCTTAGACTATTAGAGAACCCTTTAAATCTTTTATTAATTTTCTTTTTCCAAATAGTCTAGAGGCAAGTTACAACTGCTACCATTAGTATTTTTTTTATCGTATTTAGAGATATACAGTTGGGATATCTCTAATAAGATATATGTAAGACTGTATTGCCTAGTTCCAAGGCCCAAAAGATTAGAGATTCTATTCCACACTTCTTTAGCAAACCCACACTCAAAGAACAGGTGATGTCCAGTCTCCTCCTCTAGATTCCACAGAATATATTGCTTAGGAGAGGATAGGAAGTTCAGTCTATCTATAGTACTTAGTCTATTCAACATAGCTAGCCAGAGAAGAAACTTGGCATTTAGTTTGAGAGCCTTGTTCCAAGTTAGGGAACACCACCCTATTCTAGTTATTGCTCCTTCCATCAGCCTTTTAGCTTGCCTATTAGTGATTTCTGAAGCAAGAAATCCATCCCATAAGAATATATCATCTTCCTTATAGTTTTTGTATTGGGGAATAGGCAATAGCCTTAGTTCTTCTGAGGAAAGCAACCAACAATCATTCCTAATTATCTCCTGAAGCTTAGCCTTCTTTGGAAAAATTCCCAGCATTGATCTAGCCAACTGATTATTAATTAAATCCCCTTGACTGGTCCAGTTATCATACCAGAGAGATATTCTATCTCCTGCCCCAATTTTACATGTAGCATGCTGCTAGACATCTTCCCTCATCCTAAGAAGTTCGTTGAAAAACCAAGAGTAGTTATCCTTACTCTTTATTCCATTGTTATTTTAACCCTCCCCTTTGACCGCCTCAGTCACACCACACCACCACCATATTCCACTGTTGTGAAGCTAAAGAGAGTGAGAAGAGTAGTTTGAGTTGCGACCCAAATGAATCCAACTTCAAAAGCTTTTGCTCATCAAATCCCCCCACAAAGAAAATGATATTATATAGGAAGCAGTATAGTGTGTTAAGACTAAAGATGGAAACTTTGAGTCGGGTTTGGGTCATTTTAGGCTATTGAAGAAACTTGGATGTGGGGACATAGGCAATGTATTCTTAGCAGAGTTAAGAGGGAAGGGTTTTTTGTTTGCTATGAAGGTTATGGATAAAGGAATGTTGGCAAGAAGAAAGGAAGTTGTTGAGAACCCAAACTAAAAGAGAGATCCTGATTTTGTTGGATCATCCATTTTTGCCAACACTTTATTCACATTTTGAGACAAAGAAGTTCTCTTGCTTGTTGATGGAGTTTTGCAATGGCGAGGATCTTCACATTCTTAGGCAGTGACAAAGTGTCGCATGTTTATTATAGTGTGAAGATGGTTTTAGTAATGTTTTTTCAGTATCCAGCTCAGGCCTAGAGATCAGTTTCGTGGTCCAAAACTGTACATACTAAAAGAGAAAGGAAACAACAAATCTTAAACAACAAAAAAGAAAAGAAATTTTAGGTTCAAAGTGAAGAGCAAAACCCAAAAAAAAGAAGCATTAAACTGTCGGTGAGATTCAAGAACACACACAGTACAAAAATGGTGAAACCAGAAGAGACCACAAAGTTAGAAGAAATTGATCTGCCTTATGCACCAAACAAGGAAACAACAGATCTCAAACCGCAAACAAGCTGAACAGAAGTGGAGACAATTGAAAGGTTGGGCTGGAGAAGAGAATCGTTTGAAGGTTGGGAGATGGACGAGCCTCTTTTAAGTGGTAGAGAGGATATTTTTGTCCTCAATTCATGACATCTATTCCTGACATGCTCGAAATAGATAAAGATAGAGCAGGGATTGCTTTAGGTATTCTGCAAATTTAGGAATAACTAAACCTTAGGATTATCTATTATGTATATTTTTTAACCAAACAAAGTAATAGGTTATTACTAGGAATAAGCAAGGAGAGGACAGGTCATTCCCCCCAACCAAACAATCTGTAAGTACTTCTACTTTAATTTTATCTATTTTTAAAAAAATTATGAAAAAATATTAATAAATAAAAATATATTTTTAATCTTATTAAATATTCATAAATGTAGTTTTTACTAGAATAATTTTTATGTCTTTATACTTGGAAGCTAAGATTTTTTTAATAGAGAATTCACATATATTATTTTAAGTATCTGTTAGTCGAAGGAAATATATTGCATATTTTAAATGACATATTCAAGACAACAAAAAGCATGAATGATAAGTTAATGTGGTCTCAAACAAAGGTACTTAGCAAGTCTGTAGAGCATCAATTAAACTATCCTTAAAAAGTGAAATGTTGAATTGCATATAAACAAATGATGAGTTAACACATTTGCTAACATATTAACAATAACTAAAGCTCAAAGCTACAATATTGAAAATTCACAAGTAGAGTAATTTCACATTAGAAAAAGATATAAGAATGAAGTGACTTATGTACACAGATAGGACTTATAACCATTACCTTAAGGCTATCTTTGTCTTCTTTTCTTTAACTTCCTTTTTATGGAAGCTAAGCTACTACCTCAAATAATGATTGCATTCTTTTTTTTATATGCTCAATCTGCTCTTTTTCTTACTATTACAAATATTTATAGTAAGCCTACTTTGCACTCTTTAAAGTCCCTACCTCTACCCATTGGCGGGGATTTAAGGTTAAGGGGATATTTGGATACCAATTGAGGTGGTGATCCGGATGAGTCTAGGTCAACATCAGGATATATCTTCACCTTGGGAGGGAGAGCCATATCTTGCTGCAACAAGAAACAAGACTGTATACTATTATCAACAATGGAAGCAGAGTACGTTGCTTGTTGTCTTGCCGCTCAGGAGGCAATATGGTTGAGAAGTTTTCTTCAGGATCTTAACCTTACTTCCAGAGTTAATGATCCTGTTGAATTGTTATGTGACAACACTGCAGCCATACAACGTGCTAAAGATCCGAAGTTTCATCGAAAGTCTAAGCATATCAAAAGGTGTCATCATTTTGTAAGAGACGCCATAAAAAATAAAGAGGTTGCCATACATTATATACCTACTAATAAGATGGTATCTGATCCCTTAACTAAACTTATTCCCCGAGATTCGTTTAAGGCTGATGTGATGAGTTTAGGTTTGTCTAGGGTTTAGTTTTTCCATTGAGTTATATCTTCTTGTATAGTGGACATGTTTTCAATTGTAACAAGCTTGTGTTCAATAAAAATTTATTTCTCAAATGTTCATTGGTACGAAATTACATGATAAGGTACATTGTAATGTCATCACACACTAGGCTTCTGATTGACCTTGTCATATATGTAATCGCCCTAATGCTTGAGTAGTGGGTAGGATGAGACTTCACAATATTAATATTGAATGTATGTAGTATTGTGTTATCTTCATACCTGTGTAGTATGCATGATAAGTTTTTATATTTAAATAGTCACCTTAGTAAGCCTAAGATGAGACTCCAATGAGTTGAATGCGAAAGATTCAGATTTCACATTAAAGCCTTAAAGCCAAATCTTGAGTGTCAAGATTAGCGTTAGGTATGTTAATCTAGTAGCTCAAATTAGTTTTTAAGTAAGGCTAGATTCATGATTTGCATAACATAAAAGAGTGACATGCCCAACTTAGTGGGAGCTATGCTATGACACATATTTCATACTGTATGTGCTATATAACGACCTTCTTGTGGAGTGACAATTAAATCCTTTTCTCTGTCACTGTATGATCCCATAGACTTTAATGTCTAATCGAATGAAACCCTTCAACTTAGAACTATGATATGAAGTCAAGGCTTGGTGTTGCTACTTTAGTGTGTTTTTCCAAGGGCTAAGATGTATACAGTCCAGCGGAGCACATTAGGAAAGCAGTTAAGCTAAGATGGATTATTATGAGTGTCTAAGGAAGAATCTTTTTCCTTTATCACCATATCAGCCCGGGAATTATACTTGGTGTATAATCATATGATATATCTATGAGCATAAAGGGACAATGTATGCATTTGGTGATATTTTGGATGATTGGGGTATTATGACTATATGAAAGTGTTATGCTAGTTAGATGATGACTTAATATAACACTACTGGTTCTTTAAATGGTTGCACGCCCCATTCTCAGTATGACATGTGAAATTTTAGAGAGAGGATGTAACTCATGGCCTATGTAGCCAGGTGGGAGTTGTTGGCAGTTAGACAACATGAAAGGACACAAAATGTAGCCACATAACATAACCTCCATCGGTTATGTTATAAAAGGAGAATTCAAGGAGTGAAAAAAAATGTTCATTGCAATAAAAGAGAAAAACTCTCTCATTCTTTCTCACTAAAAACACACCATCAAAGATTAGAGTTTGGGATATGAATTAACGACGACTCTAGTAGCCAACCGTGAAATGTGGATTATCAAACAGAGAATCAATCACCCGCTTTCGCATTAAGGTCAGTCCTTATATATATAAATCTACAATATGTAAGTATTCTCTGACACCCGAAATTATAGTTCGTACAATTTTTAATTTTTATATGTCCAAAAATATGCAAGATATATACGATTCCACATAACCTAACCCTAAGAATTAATAATTTGATAAAACCTCAATTCCATTGAGTATCTTGAATTAAATTCTTCACAAATTTATCTAAAATTAAATATTAAAAGTCACGATGACCTTTCCCTCCCCCCCCCTTTCCTCTTTTTAACGTGTCTCTTCAATCGTCTTTATTGATATTCTTTTAGTTCCTATGTCCAATTTAGGTGACAAGTATACAAACCCAATCTCCTACATTTAAGAATAAATGTTTATTTATGTGGAAAAACCTAATTTAAAACTAAGTTTGCTTTGAAATCATATTAATTTTTATTAATTTCTTTTTTGGAGGAAATATTTGACTTATATATAAAAGGAACATCATATTTAATTATGAATTAATTGTTATATATAAAATGCTAGTGATATTTTTTGCACGTTTTAAAAAGAAGGATGGTGTAAGACGAAAATTTGGACTTACTACCTATACAATTAAATATCTTAAACCTGAAAATGAAAATTCAAGAATCAATTACAAAATAGAGAAAGTGTTATACATAACCCTCTATCCCTCTAAATAGTTTTAAATTTTAGAAAGTTCCAATTGAAATAATTTTGGGTACGAGTTTTAAAAAAACGTTTAAGAAGGGAATATATAATTAGAAGTTTATGAGTATAAATAATAAGAATAATTATTATGATCAATATTTTTATTTTTATTTTTTAAAACAAAATTTTAAATTTTGAAAAATCAGTACAAACTTTTTATCAATTAATTTTTATAATTCAAGCCAAGTCAACTCCAATATGTAAACAGGCCATTGGCTGTTTTATTTGTCGAATCAACATGTTTCTGTCATTACGTAGATGAACCTTATCGCTTGATATTTAATTCTAATTCAACAAGGGAAAACGACATAACACCTTTTCGTATTTCAGAAACGTAAATGACTTAAATTTTGATGTCAATGTGAAACTAACGTTATAAATACATAGTTGTCCTGTCAGAAGATTTTCTAGAACTTTTATAGGATTGGTAACCGGTCGACTAGGTTTGGGTACGTAGCTTATTACCCGAATCTAACTCAAAAGTTCTTTAGTTCCAACTTTTATAGGGCTGGTAAGGATAAGCGCGTGTGGTTCAACATGATTTCTTGTCACTATAATACTTGCAAGGGCCCAACAAAATACTTTCTTTGCTTGTTTGACGAATAATGGCAAGCGTTGTTGGGTTTACTTTGTGTTAGGATTGACATTCAATCCAACGATCATAAAGAAGATGGTGCTATGATAGTGATAAGAAATTGGGTAATTAGTTGTTTGATTTTGTTTTGGACTTTATAATCACACAATCATAAAATTAGTGTCCAGATTTTGTCCGAGTCTATAATATATACAACGTACATTTTGGTTATGTCTGATTTTGATGGGGCTGGACGCTATTGCTTAGATCCATGAATCTGAATAGTTTTGGCTAGAGAATACCTGCAAAACAGTAAAGGCACACAGGAGGTTGACTGCCGATAGGCCCCTCCGATGCTCAAGTTAGTTTTTTTGTGAGAGTTTTGGTGGCTATGAATAAAGAATACTAGGGTTCTAGAGTCGTACCTGTCTCATGGTGAGGTAATACCTTATATAAGGAATTATTGCTAGGTTTAGGTCACTGTCTATGAATGGGCCGATCGACCCACATGCCGTTTTAAGCCTGAGCCTGAGCCTAGCACGACCGACCCAACTACATTTATAATAAAGTAACTCAAAAGCACTGTCCAGAATTATTGGGCATACTTGCTAAAAAGCTCAGCATTACAAAGAACTGGCTACTTTTCTATTAAAACAAAATAATTGAAAATCATTGACATGTAGTTCCTAAAAAATAAATAAACATGCAATGATGCATTTCGAGTACATATGAATGATTAAAACCCAGCGGACTGGCTGGATTTGCTCTCAAAGTAGACATGAGAGTCCAGTTGGAGTCAATCAGAGCGAGGCAATTAAAAGTTTCATGAGCATTATCTTCAGAGTCAATCTAGAATCTTAGTTTTCTGAAGACTCTGGTACTGTATAAAATTGTCCAACAATAACTTCCTAAGAATATCAAGTTTTCCTCTTCATTCCTCTGTCAATGTACACCATAAACAAGCACTCGACAACTCCATGCACAAAAATGGCCGCTTCATCTTATTTAACAACAGCTATGGCTGTAATTAGTATGGAGACAACTCTACTTGAAGATTGTAAATTGAATATTTGGCATGTTTTACAGCAACATGGCCTTCTGAACAAGCTTTGGTTTTTGCTGATTCAGGATGAAATAGGATAATCGTTAATCCTCCTTTGTAGTTTTCTTTCAATAATTGATAAAACTGTAGAGAGTATGTTGTATTTATTTTACTGTAGAGCTTTTGTATTGTTGTAGAGCTGTAAATATGTGTTAGTCGTTTTATATAAGTAGCTGTCGTTTTTCATTGATGGTATAAATACCATCGTTTTCTGTAACACTAAAAATATCAGAAGTAAACAGTGATTTGAACATCACTTTTACCCCAAATATCGCAATCCCTAGTTTCTGTATATCGCAATCCCTAGTTTCTGTATAAAAACACTTATTAATCCTGTTAATGGTTTTATTTAAATTGGTACGGTAGAATTTAACTTCTAATTATAGATTTCCTTCGAATATTAAAGTAAAAATATTTACGAATGCTTCTAATTATTTTGTTTAGAATAGATAGTAGCATTTACGTTTTAATTATGCCTTATAGATTTTCAAGAGAATAATTATTTTGATCAATATTTTTATTTTTATTTTTTAATTTTTTTTAAAAAATTTTGATAAAAGAATACAAGCTTTTTATCAATTATTTTTATAATTAGAGTCAAGTCAACTCCAACATGTAACGTGGACATTGGCCGTTTCATCTATTGAATCAGCAATTTTCTGTCATTAGTTAGATGAATCTTATCGCTTCAATTTAATTCTAATTCAACGAAAAAAAAATTACAACAGAAAGCAACGCGACACCTTTTCGTGTTTCAGACTTAAATTTTGATGACAATGTAAAACTACCGTTATAAAGAGCTGCCAGAAGTCTGGTCCTAATAACTTTCTAATGTTTTATACTTTTAGTATATGCTCTCTGCGCCACACAACAACTAGATCAAGATTAGGAGGATTGATATTTATAGGATTGGTAGCCGGTAGGCTAGGTTGCGGTAGCTTGTTACCCGAATCTAACTAAAAAAAATTTAGTCCTAACTCGATTTAGAGTTAAATTGGGTGGAAATCATATTAGCTCCTTGATTAAATTTTACTACTTGTAATTTGATGGATTTAATCAGAATCAAGCTCAATTGGAACCTAAAGATTGAGCTAAAGATTGAGCTTGATTCTGCATTTGCTAGGCACTTTGAATTCTGCACATGAGTGCAACGCCTCGTTTCAGATGGTTATTTATCAAATATAGAGGGAGAGGAACACTCCAATTTACAAGCAACTGGAAAGAAGCAATTATGAGCTTGCGGACAGCATAGTTAACTTGATAAGGAAGGCTATCATTGTGAACGGTAAACAGGACTTTATATATAAGACTAGGAATGAGGAGGCGTTAGTTTCTATAGTTTAAGTGGTTTGTATTGATTGTGCTTTTGAGATCGTAGGGGCTGTTTCCCTCCATTTTTGACTGCCTGTGTAGGTTTGTTAGTAATTGTATATTGTAGACATTTCGTTTTGTTGGTAATATAATTTCTTAAAATTTCAAAAAGGGATGAGATGAACACAAGCTTTTAAAAATATATAATTATAATAATCATAAAGTAACTTGACGTTTACTTAAAATGGCGAGGTAGGTATATGGAGGGTTAGTTCGGGTTTTAAACAATCACATGACAGTTAATGCTTTATCTTCACAAGAAAAGAGTTACAAAAACAATTTATTACCATTAATCTTAAATAAATATTTATTTATTTCACCTTTCTTTATTTGGAAGTGACGTTTACTAATTATTTGTTTATTATTCCGAAACACTCAATAAGATTTTAACAACTAGTCACATAGATGTGATTAAGACACGTTTTTTAATTAAAAAATCATCTTTTAGATGAAGTTAAAATTAAGACCATCGATTGATGAAATGCTCAAAAATTGAACGCTTCACGGTTTCCTGAAATTGGCATTGCTAGGTGGTGTTGACCAAGTTCTGGACCAATATAATACGAAGAAATTCTAAAGTAACAAACTTAAGCCACTGTTAAACATCAGGTTAATAAATAGCTTAGTGAAAAACTTTGTCAAGTTGGTATCATAAAGTTTTTCACTTCAGAGGTAAAGATTCTTTTCAATTTTAAAATTGCACAATCATAATTTTTTTAAAAAATACATAATTTCATAACAAGAATACACCTTATTGTTCTAAATAAACCAGGAAAGTTTTCGAATTTTACTGCTCAAAAGAGATGGAGTGAAATGGTAGTAATACATTCTTTCAATCAATCCCAAATTCATTCGGCTATGTTTCTAAGCTGGAATTAATTGAAATTAGTCATAATAGCTTTGTTTTTTTCATTTGAATTGTTTTAGCTAAGGAGCACAACCTTTTGGCTGATTCCATTTCCTTCTAACTTGGAAACAATCCAACTTGCAAGCATTATAATTAGACGCAGACAGATTGTCTGGCCAGGTTCCATTTTTCATGAGCATATAAACATGACATTGGCCCTTTCATCTTTCACGTCAATATAGTTGAAGTTGAGCCATCAAAGGTTGGATTGCAAGCTTGCAACCTTTGTGAGATTCGATAACATCCAAAAAAGAAAAGAAAATGAAACCGATTCCATGAGGCAACTTGACAGGAAAGTCACCATCCTCTCTTGACAGCCTCACGTTGCTCCATTTGTTATCTGTTGGAGAATAAGAATTTGGTGGGGGAACTTCCCGTAGAAATACGCAAACCATCAAGCTAAACGATAGTCGCCTGAGTCTCCCAAGTCTCGCATGGTCTGACACTGGCAGAAATTGATTTTTTTGGATCAACCCTGGATTCATTTAGCAATGCTTATAAACTGGAATTAATTGATATTAGTGACAATAACTTTGTTGTTTCACTATAAGTATTCCTTCTATTTATATTTTTTTTTGTAATCTTTCATTCATTTATTTTTTAAGTCTTATTTATTAGATAAATAGATGCAAAGTAAGTACAAACTAATAGAAACAGACTTTTAGTATATGCTCTCTGGCCTACACAACAACTATATCAAGATTAAGAGGATTGATATTTAAACAATTGGTAACGGGACAGCTAGATTTGGGTATTTCATTACCCGAATAATTATTTTGATAAATTATCTTATTTTTATTATTTAAAAAAACAAAATTTAAATTTTGATAAAAGAATACAAGGTTTTTAACAATTATTTTTTATAATTAGAGTCAAGTCAACTCCAACATGTAAAGTGGAGATTTTCGTTTTTTCAGAAACGCACATGACTTAAATTTTGATGTGAATGTAACTAAAACTAGCGTTATAAAGAGTTGTCATGTCAGAAGAAGTCTCCTCCTAATAATTTTCTAGACAATCGTACTCATACTTTGTGCACCATGTTTTAGACTCTCTGCACCACACAACAATTATCGCCGGATTAGGAGGATTGATATTTATAGGATTGGTGACGGCCAGCTAATCTAACTCGCAAAAGTTGTCTCGACTTGGTTAAAAGTCAAATTGGGCGGCTGGACTATAAAACCCGAATTTGGTAGATTACCCTCGTCTCTTGGCATATATATATATATATAAGTAAAATAATTTACTATAGGGAGATCCATTTTTGATATAACTATTCATAATTATATATATATATTAATTTAACATATTATGTTCAAAATTTTAAGAACAAGACTCCTAAAAAAGTTCAGAAACTTTAGAATCAAGTTATGTTTTAAGGACGTGACTCGTGGATGCCGACGACTGCACGTGATACCATACCTATTGCCGAAAGAATTGGAATCATTTCAGGAATTAAAGATTCCAAAAGGGTTGGTTATCCCACTCCTGAATTTGAGCAATGCAAAAGAAGAGAGAATGCTACTAGTGCAATGAGTCATTTGGCTTAAACTGTGGAGAACCTCTTTATTATTATTTTTTATTATGTTTGATAACTTGAAATATATGCTCATCAATTTAATTCTAGTTCAACTAACATAATTTCTTTTGAAAAAAATAATTTGAGTATATATTGAAAATAACCGAGAAAGCCCACAATACAAAATAATACTCATTGTATTCTATTTCTCATATTTTCTATTCCTAAGAATAATTATTCTATTCCCTATCTATTCTGTTCTTTGAACCAAACAGGCCGTTAAAGGAATCAACTAAAATATTCCGAAACACTCTACAAGATTTTAACGACTAGTCAGATGTGATTAATTAAGACACGTTTTTTTAAAAATCATAAAGTTAAAATTAACTAAATGGATAATTATTACTAATGACAAATTAAAATAAAATTTTTTAAATGTTTTGAAGATAAGATTCAAGGGTTATTATCTAAATATAAACTTTAAAACAAAAGTTTATATTTAGTTTTAAAGATTTAAACTTTTGTTTCTTCTTTATTTAAGCACTTATACATAAAAAAATATATTGCATATCTTAAGATGGTAAATAAATATAGTTCAAAGTTTGATTGATTCTGTCCGAATATAAGTATAATCAGATTTGTCGTTAGCTCTTATGAAATCAACCTTATTTGTTTTTTTAAAACTTAATTTTTTTTGAAAAGTTCAAATTTAGACGAACTTCAGTAAATTTAAATTAGGATTGAACTTGTTTCTCTTACCTAAATATTTCTGGAGGCTTGTTATATGCACCCAAAAAAAAAGTAATTTAAGGTTGACTATGTCATGTGTTTGGTTCTCAAATAAATAACAGTATCCATTGCATAGACTTTAGAAAAAGTTCAGTTTTTGAAGAAAAAAAAAATCTGTTCTGATAGTTGGTGCAGGGATTTAGAGCCAAGTTAGTCTGCTATTCTCCCTTGCATTCCTTCTCTTTCGGTTATTTCTTAAGAATTTACAGGTCACTCCTTTAATTTTTGTAAAATCTTAGATACATAAACTGTAGATACATGCTTGAGCACTTTATTAACCTCATTGCAAACTATTTAGGCTGTGATGGGAAGTGGCTTTCACATTCTGGATCTATATATAAAACTAAGCCATATTGAACTTATTATTAAATAAGCATTATTTTATTGTACAAAATATTGGTTGGTGCTCCTTCCTCTCTGCTGAGCTTTGGGAGGTTTATTTAGGGCTTAACCTTGCCTGGACCCTAGGCTACAGACGAATCGAGTTAGAGATTAATTCGCGTGAAGTGATTCAACTACTTTCCTCCCCATCCTAACGGCAACTGTCTCTTAATCCCCTCGTTCTGGGTATCAATGAATTGTTCACTCGGAAATGGATAATCCTCCCCCGTCACTTCTACAGGGAACGCAATCGATGTGTTGACGGGCTAGCCAAATATACAGAGAACTTTCCGATAGGAATCACTATTTTTGATTTTACACCTATAAGGTGCCTTTCAATCTTGCTAGAGGACATGTCACGGACTTGTCGCCCTAGACGCATTTTGTAATTTGTTTCGTTTTCTTTCCCTATATATATAAAAAATAAACATTATTTTATAAAATAATATTTTTATTATTTATAATTAGTGACAAACGCTATTTACTAATTTTTCTCCACGTAATTTTTTTTCACTATTTATAATATTAATGGCAACCTATACTTACTAATTGTGACTTAATTAGTGCAAAAGAACTTAGCTAATTCATTTCATTTTCCGCTTATTTATAATTTTCTCTTTTTCAATTAAGATTATTAATCTCCAATTATTTTACTTTAAAAAAATCAAGATATTTTAATAAAATGTTATAACATTTAAAAGTTTAATATGTTACTCTAAAAGAATACAATATTTATATGTCACACAATCTTATTATGTTATTGTTGTTTCGTTGATAAATTATTGAAATTAACAACTGTTTAAAAAGCATGAATAAATTTAAATTATATTTTCTGTAATTATTTATTTGAACCGATTACAAAAATTTCACTTTATATTCTTGCTAGTCTTTAAGCTCTTTTTTAAAGTACAATTGCAATATATAATTATTAACGATGCAATAAATATAGTTGGAAATAAACTTCTATCACCCCAAAATAACGTTATAATTACATTGTTTTAATTTTCAATTTTTCAAACAAATAATTGTTTGAAAATTAAATTAAATTAATACTATTTTAGTTAAAAGACTAGAATATTTTAAATTACTTGAATTTAAACTTAAATGGTTAACTTAGAGTTGTCAACTGGAATTATTTCACTTTAAGAATGTAGCTATTGGTTTTCTTATATTAAAATATAGTTATTACTTTTACACTACAAGTAAAATATTTTTATTGTTGATGATAGATAAAACTTAAAATAAATTATTTTTAATTAATTAAATTTATTTTAATCTCTTATATAATATTTGTCAATACATTATTAATAAAATTATTTTAATTTAAAATAAATATATTAAATTTTATTTTAAATCTATTTTAATTATTTGATCAAATTTTATTTGAATTTTATATATTTTGAATTTTTAAAATTTTATTAATAATTATTTAATTAAATGTATTTGATTTAATTATAAAATTAAATTAAAATTCCTAATTTTTATTCATAATTCATTTAAATAATTAAATATATAATATTAAATTAAACTATTCATAACTCTTATTAATAATTAATATATCAAATAATTAAATAATATATATTTAGTTGACAATAAAAATACAAACTAGTTAACACTTGAAATTGAGGTCTTTGCCTGTGTTAAAGCATTGGTCGTCAAGATGGACAACGACTTTGCATGTCGGAGTTGTCTGCGTGCATTAACTACGGGGCTCTACTCTAATACAATTATGCGGTTTCATGACCCCACATGTCACACGTCTCTCTCTTATTAGCTGGACTTTCAAATTAAAATAATTATCAGGGCAAGCCTAGACCAATTGTTATCCCTAGATTTATTGTCACAGGATCTAATGGCGACTTCTAGCTATCACTATAAATTCACAGATCCATTGTATAGATTTTACAGTACTCTAGTTTCATTAAAGACACTGCTCAGGGACACTTGTGTGAGCCAAAAGCATAGTTCTAAACCAAACATTTTATCCAGCTTTACCACCCCCTTCTGTGTCTTGCCTCTCGCCCAGAGCCTTCAAGGATCGCGATTCAGCCGCTGTTCTGCTGTTCTAATAGTTAGCGCTGGGATTTAGAACCAAGTTAGTGTGCTATTCTCCATTGCATTCCTTCTGTTTCAGTTATTGCTTTGCTTGAATTTTTGTAAAAGTAGTAAAATCTTAGATTACAGTTCTCCGGTGATACATGCTTGAGCACTTTATTAACCTCATTGCAAACTAGTCAGTACGTGATTGAAAGTGGCTTTCACATTCTTGGTCTATAAAATTAAGTCATTCTGCACTTATTATTAAATAAAATTATTTTATAAATATCAACTAATTTCTCACCACGTAAATTTTTTACTATTTATAATATTAATGACAATCTATATTTACTAATTGTGACTAAATTAGTGCAAAAGAAATTGGTTAATTCATTTCATTTTCCGTGTATTTATAGTTTTCTCTTTGTCAATTAAGATTATTAATCTCCAATTATATTTACTTTTGAAAAAATCAAGATATTTTAATAAAAGGTTATAAGATTTAAAAGTTTAATATGTTACTCTAAAAGAATATAACATTTATACGTCACACAATCTTATTATGTTATTGTTATTTCGTTGATAAATTATTGGAATTAACAAATGTTTAATAAGCATGAATAAATTTAAATTATATTTTCTGTAACTATTTATTTGAACCGAAAGGCAGATAACCAAAATTTCACTTTCTATTCTTGCTAGTCTTTAAGCTCTTTTTTTAGTACAATTATAATATATAATTATTAACGATGCAATGAATATAGTCGGAAATAAACTTCTATCACCCCAAAATAACATTGTAATTACGTTGTTTTAATTTTCAACTTTTCAAATAAATAATTGTTTGAAAATTAAATTAAATAAATTTTATTTTAATTAAAATACTATAATCTTTTAAATTACTTGAACTTAACTTAAATGGTTATAAATGGTTAACTTCGAACAGTCAACTTCACTTTAAGAATGTAGCTATTGATTTTCTTATATTAAAATATAGTTATTCCATACTTTTATACAACATGAAAATATATTATTCTTAAAAATAATTTTAGGAAAATTATTATATATTATATTACTAGAATAGATTTGATTTGCTTGCAATTTATTTGAGAAGGCAATGTTAAGCGTAGGCTTTGGTTAGGAGTGTGGCTTGTTGCTTTTATCCTTGTTATGTTATCTGTGATATCTGGGATAGACCTTTTTGTACATATTTGACTTATTAATTAATTTTTTCTGAATTATCAAAAAAAAAAATAATGGTTGAGAAGAGCTGCGACAATGTAAATTAATGAAAGTTATATAGAGTTGCTTTCCACCTGATTACCTTACAAGCAAGCAAGCAAAGAAAGCGCATAAAAATCCAAGCCAGCAAGCAAAAAAAATAACACCTATCAGATTCTGTAACTATTGACTCTAACAATATCACAGCTTCTGGTAAGTTTAAGAGATAACTATGTTGTCATATAGCTGTTCTAGTTCTTGTCTTCTTAGCCATTAGCATTTTCTGGATTTTCAGGTCTATAATTAAGTTTTCACTTTGTCTAGCACCGAGAACCCAGTTGTTCCTAGCAAGGAAATGGAAGGAAAACAGCCTGCAAATCCTGAATGTGTTGAAGGTCAACCTGAGATTGCTATGTCCGTGATCAGTACTGATAGCCTCCAAGGGAGATTAAGAAAATTGATGGGCTCAGATGCCTCAGTCGAGGAACAAAATGAAGGAATAGGACAGGTTCCAAAATTTTTATTGGAAAGTGTGCTCAAAAGGTACTTCCAACCTTGTATCATGGCGATTGGTCCTCTCCACAATAACGAGAACAAGCTCGAGCAAGGCCAACAGTTCAAAGAACAGCAGGCAAAACGTTTCCTTGAAATGAACCGCCAGAATAACTTGGAACTATGCAACAATATTCTTAAAGAAATCGTAAGTTTCAAAAAATGCTACGATCAGGAGCTGCTTAAGAAGTTCCCTGGGAAAGACAAGGATCTTGCATGGATGCTCTTCGAAGATGGATGTGCACTGATCCAATCTGCTCAAAGTTATGCAGCGCGCGGGAGTATCGCGTTCTATGAGACGAACATTGGCCGTGATCAAGTAAACCTTGTGGCAACAGATTTGATTTTATTAGTTAACCAGCTTCCCTTGGGAGTCCTCATGAACTTGGTTATGGGAGAGAATAAAGAGTACTTGACGAGGTCAATCAATCAGTTTGCCGAAAAAATCATCGAAATGATAAGGGGAAAGGATGAAAAAGCAGACAGTACGACAGACTGGAGTTTTAAGAAGGAAAATCATCTGCTTGACATCATCTGGAAGAAGTTAGTCAAAAAGGTTTGCTAAAACTGCAGGACCAGTACTATTTGAAACCTCTTTTGCTGTTGTTTAAGAATTAATTCAACAGAAGCTCTCTCTTTTTTGCAGGAAACACATTGTCGTTCTGAGATTACCAAGGCAGTTACCAAGGCAGCTCCTCAACAGTTTCGCAGTGTTAAGGATCTTCAGGCTGCAGGAATCATATTGGAGCCGAACAATCCTAGTAGCTCTCTACGTGATATATCTTTCAGCGGGGGAACTTTTTTTTGTAAGCTGAAGATTCCTGCCTTTCGTGTTAGTGAAGAAGGGAAGTTTCTCGTATTCAACTTAATAGCATTTGAAATGCATCCAAATTTCAGAAAGGACATGGTAGTCACATCTTATATAAGCTTTCTCACTTCACTCATGGAGACTAAAGAAGATGTTGAAGAGTTGCGGAAGGCAGGCATACTGATCAACTATCTTCCGACCGATGAAGACGTTTTAAAAACCTTTCGAGAGCTCACTTCAAGTTTGGAACCTTATTATGACATCTTCTCCAATACCAGAAAGGAACTTATAGACTACTTCAATGACAAGACGAGCATGAAAATTGGGAAATGGTTGAGAGAAGCAATGCATGTCTATTTCAGAAGTCCATGGACAACAATAGCTTTCGTTTCTGCTACTATTCTTCTGATCACGGCAATTGCTCAGGTCGTCTTCTCAGTTTTAGCATATGCTCGGCACAGATAAACAATTTGTGACCTCATTCTAGGAAATTTTAATGCAAACTACAGTAAATGGGTAACTTCTATTTTCAATGCCAGTCTCAATTTGAGAAAAAATGGCTAATATAACCGTTGATGTAATGCTCTAGTTTGGATTTTCTTGTATCTTTCTATTGACTCTTGTTTTAAATGTATTAGTAAATAAAAGAAAATGATGTCTGTTAAGTTTGATTACAGAATTATTTCACTTTAAGAAGGTGGCAATTGATTTTCTTATATTAAAATATAGTTATTCCATACTTTTATACAAGATGAAAATATATTGTTTTTAAAAATAATTTAAGAAAAATATTATTTATATTACTATAATAGATTTGCTTTTTATGTAAATACTTGGCTAATAATAAAGGTGGAGCAGAGCTAGGACAACGTAAATTACTGAAAGTTTAAAGAGTTGCTTTCCACCTGATTACATAACATGGAGGCCAACAAAGAAGCGCATAAAAATTTTGTCAATCATGAACTCAATTGTTCAAATGTCGTGACTGCCTGATTTTTAGGATCGGTTATTAAGTGGTCAATTTTTATCTTTTTATCTTTTGGAATTTCAGCTGTTATGGACGTTTCCATTAAATAAAGGGCACGTTGCCCTTTCTCATTATTTACTTCCTGTAAGCTTATATGTTAGGCCTTTTTGTAGCTATTCAGTATGCATTAGAAAAGAACTTTCTCTCCAGCAACATCTCTTTGTTTTCTTCTTATTTTTTGTTCTTTTTTCTAATCCCAAACAAGTTTCGGTATATGAGCAGTTGAGAGGGGAAGAGGACGGGCAGTCTCTTTTCCTTATCCCATAACCAGGTTAGGTCCATTAAAAAAAAGGAAAGGTTAGAGATCAATGGGAGAATAAGTGAGAAAGTGAGGTCTAAAGAATTGAAATCTACCTCCGAGTCAGAGAAACAAAAAATTCACGTCCCTAGTGAGGAGAGAGAGCCAACTATAAGGTGAAACATTAGTGAAGAAAAAAAACTCAGCCATGGCAACAAATGGTTCTACGACAATATTAGAGTCCCTAATTCTAATTTTTAAAAGGCAAAATTATCATTTCTGGAGTCTGAAAATACAGACCATGTTCAAGCCTCAAGAACTTTAGGACTTAGTAGAGAAGGGGTTTGAAGATACCAATTCGGAACAACCTAACCAGCAGCTAAGGGACAACCGACAGAAGGATATAAAGGCTTTGTTTCTCATTCAACAAGCTCTTGATGATAGTATTTTCTTTCAAATCGTAGCAGCTAGTACCTCCAAAGATGCATGGGAAATTCTCAAACAAGAATACCTGGGAGATAAGAAAATAATTACGGTAAATTGCAAACTCTTTACCGTGATTTTGAGTTGTTGTCAATGCATGAAAAAGAGTCTATGCAAGATTATCTCTCTTGGGTATCTAGAATTGTCAATTGTATGAAGTCATATGGTGAAAATATGAGCAATGAAACTGTTGTGGGCAAGGTTTTGAGGAGCTTTATCTCCAAATTCAATCAAGTAGTTGTTGCCATTGAGGAGACTAAAGACCTAACTATTTACACATTTTTATTAAGCACATGAAGATAGGTTGAATAGGTCTAGTGGAAAAACCGAGGAAAAGGCTTTTCAACTAAAGGGGGAGTCTTATTCTAAAGGCAAGTCAGAAACTTCAGCAAACAGAAAGTCATACAATATAGGAGGCAGGGGGCGTAGAGGAGGTTATCGTAGTCGAGGTCGTGACCATAGAAGAGGACGAGGTCAATTTGCTAGTGAATGTTGCTACTATAAGAAATATGGACACAAGGAGGTTGACCATTGGAGTAAACAAAAAGATGTATAGAAGCATGCCAATTTCACCGAGACACCACAAGAGGAAAGCAATATGTTCATGGCTCACTCTACTATGAATATTGAGACCAATGCTATATGGTTTATTGACAGTGGTTGCTCCAATCATATGTGTAGTGAGAGGTTGTTGTTCAAGGAACTTAATAAGACAAAGAGATCAGAAATTCGTCTTGAAGATAACAATCCAGTCAAATTTGAAGGAAAAGGTACAGTTGCTATCAAAACTGCATATGGTAACATAAAGCTTCTCCATGATGTGCAGTATATTCCCTCTCTGGTTCATAATCTGTTAAGTGTTGGACAGTTGTTGATTGATGGTTATTCTGTTATATTTGGCAATGATTCCTATAGTATTCATGATAAGAAATCTGGTAGAAAAATTTTTGATGTTCAAATGACCTCAAATAGAATGTTTCCATTGGATTTGTAACTTGGTGGTGAAAGTTGTGTGTTGGTTGCTAAGGAAAGTGCAGAAGCTAAGTTATGACATTTGAGATATGGTCATTTGAATATCAAAGGATTACAATTGTTAGACAATAAAAGCATAGTTGTTGGGTTGCCTAAAATTGATAATCTTGGCTTTTGTGAAGGATGTGTTTATGGAAAACAAATCAGATCATCATTTCCTGTAAGTAAGGATTGGAGGGCCTCAACTTGCCTTGAACTCGTACATGCTAATTTATATGGTCCCATATTATTTGAGTCCTTAGAAGGGAGTTGATATTTCTTGCTCTTTATCGATGACTATAGTCGTATGAGCTGGGTATTTTTCTTGAGATTTAAAGTTGAAGCTTTTGAGAATTTCAAGAAATTTAAGTCTTTGGTAGAGAAGCAAAGTGGGTGTCAAATTAAAACACTTCAAATAGACCGAGGTGGTGAGTTTATTTCAGATGAATTCAATATTTTTTGTGAGGAGAACGACATCCGTAAAGAACTCACAATGCCTTATACCGAAGCAAAAAAACTTCTATTAAGTTTGGCTAATTTACATATTTTAAGCTTTGGATTTGTAGACCCTGACACAATCACTATCAAGAACATATATGCCTCTTTCATACACATCCATGGAGGCAAATTATAAGGAGTAATTATGATTAACCTGTAGGTGTAAGTCGACTTGTGCCCTGTGTAAGTCGACTTATTCCAGTTCGGTACTGATAAGTCGCCTTGTTCATCAGTGTAAGTCGACTTATGTGTGTACAGAACGTTAAGATTGTTGGAGTAGTGCCCTAAAGGCAATCCCCTTTAGCGCGTTTTGTTCATAGTCATGTACAGACTTTATGAATAAATAAAGCAAAGGCATATTTCATTTATTTGATGTTCATTTTGT
>JAOSBP010155899.1:0-21585 GCA_027563825.1 Erythroxylum mucronatum
AGATGCGAGGCGTCGATTCAGTTTGTCAACGGTGCGTCGTCGGAACTCGTCCTGCGCTTGCAGGAGTGATTTTGGCATCAGGAACATCAGCAGGGGACCCACGATGGTCAGCATGACCGGATAGTGGCGGAGGCTGATGTAAGTGTAATGGAGTTTGATGGCTTGGCCCATCTGGGCCATCCAGCCTGCGGGCTCGCACTTCTCGAGGCAGCCGAACGATTCTCCAAAGGAGAGGTCACCGATGGTGTCGAAGAGAACAAAGTTGAGCCAGTCGACGACATTGACGGTCGTCGTTCCATCGGCCGAGAGCCGTTCCCGCAGCCTTTCGATGCACAGATCGATGTACTCGTGAAGGATGGGCTCTTGCTTCAATACTGCTCTCTCGCTGAATGCGGGATCCATGAATCGACGGATTCTGGCGTGGTCTTTCAGATCGATCGTAGCGAACACCGAAGGAGGGCCAGCTTGCGATTGTCCATGCCACAGCTGGCTCTTTCCGAACGCTCCCGAGTTCGCTCCCGCAGTGTTGGAATAGATATCATCCCAGGCATCTGGATGCGCAAAGGAGAGCTCATCGGGCCCTGTCCGTACAACGTCGCCGTAGGTTTGGTGTAACTTTTGAACATCGTATGGGAAGTGACCGCCTAGCCCACCGCGTGTGTACGGTAACCAAGTGGCGCGCCAAAGGAGAGGTCCGGGGAATTTGGCAAGTGGATGGAAAAGTATGTTGTAAGCTACCCAACCGATGAAATACTACGTCCGTATCAGTGCGTTGCAAACCGTGACCATCAAACATCATACCAGGGCGACAAGTATTCCCGCTCTGATCACCCAAGACAAGAGCAAAGCCATCAAAGCCATATTCACGTGGCGACGGTGATTTTGGATGACCGAGTCGGTCCGTAGGGAGGTACAGTTTGCGTTGTAATTGATAAGAGGTCGGGCAAGTCCCAGAGAAATTTCGGAGTCCACGGACGTGAGATGAGCAGCGTTGAGGGAAGGCAGAAACTGTAGACCCACTTGGCTGCGGCACAGAACGCATCTCTTATTTGTCGCCGCCGGTTCCGACCTTGACCTAGAAGCCAGGGCGGCTAGAGCAAGGGATCTGCGATCGGGCGTAGTTCAATTGGAGGCCAGCAAGCTTTGCTGCAACCGCACTCCTCTCAGATACATCGTATTACCTGAATCGAGCAGCCATACAGAAAGAATGGAGGGATCGGGCTCTGAGCCTTTGAACGCGCGTATCGTTTTGGTGAGCAAGTGTGGGATGCAAACCCGTCGGACAAGATATGGCACCGCCCATGCCGCATGCGCGCATTTTCCCCACACCGGAATGCGCTGAAAAAATCAAAGTTCGAAGCGCGAGTGGGAAAGATGGAATGAGATATTGTTTGGCCAATTCTATCCGCGAGAATGAGCCCCACCCAAACAAGATGAGCCTTGCGAGCCTTGCACTTCTGAGACCGAAGGCTGTATCTGGGATGAAGATGCCGACACGACCAAGTGTAGAGACCGAGCAACCTTTTCCGAGTAGCTTGTTATAAATCTAAAAAAAAGAGAGTCCAAAGAGTTATCGCTCTCAGTGCATTCGACAGGATGAAATATATCCCAAATTAAATCATGAATGTTCCGGAAAGGTAGAGCTATCCTACAACTTGAACAGAAATTTGTGTTCAAGTCAACCAATCCTTCAGCTAATAGAGCGAAATCTTCTGAACCGGCCGTTTCTCAACCTCCCCTCGATCATCAGAATGTCTTACGAACAGCGGTCCCACGAACTCCCACTCCTCCCCCAGCTCCTCCGTTACCCGATCCAGGTACGACCTCACGACCTCCCTCCTTTTCTGGATGGCCTTCTCCAAAGTCGACTGTCTCGCTTTCATCCCGGCCGCGGAAGCTTTGCGCCACAACTTACCGAGCCCGCTGTCCGTTGTCCTCAGCCACGCCTTGAACGCGACCACGAGACGGATTCCGAACTCAACGAGGAACGGGAAAACAGGCGCCAAAAACAATAATACTATCACCGGAATCGGCCAATGACTGACGACACCCAACACCTGGAACGTAAGCATGATTAACTCGGTCACAAACGTGTATATGATGATCGATGTATTGTTCATCATCATCTCCCTCCAAACCCCGCGCACGCCCTCCCCCATCCTCCTGCAACCCTGCCCCATCCCTTCTCGTAACTCTCCAACCTTCCGAACCACCATCCCTCCCAATTCCCGAACCCTCCACACCGGCGTCCTCTCCTCCCTCCCCTCAATCTCACCGCAATCTATCCCCCCCTTTGCCCTGAGCGAGACGACGATGGGCAAAACCCCCTTCCCCACTGCGACGACCAAATCCCCCACCTTCGCCTCGGCGGGCACCAGCGCCAAACCCTCCTCACCTCCGACCCCGACCCCCAGGACGGCGAGTCTGCGCCGATCCTCCCCCTTGCGGAAGCACGTCACTTCCGTCGTTGGACGAGCGAGGGTCAGGAACTCGAGCGAGGAGGTCGATTGGGACGAGCGATCGGAGAAGAACGGCTTCCACCACCACCTCCTTTTGGGGCGATTCCACGGGGAATCGATCGCGCGGCCCGCGGGTGAGAGGTGCAAGGGTAGATTTGCCTCGGGTGTCCGGACGAAGAAGTCGTGCGGCAGGGTGTGGGGCGTGAGGTGGGCGATGTAGTTCGTCGCGCGCACGGAGATGCGCAGGTGGACGGGGGAGGGGTTTTCTTGCGGGGATGAAGGGGGGGAGCGGTGGATCTCGGGCCAGGGAAAGGTTGTCGGCTGTAGGATGTGCCTGGGTTTCGTCGGGTGGGCGAGGAAGGGTTGCAGGTCTGCGTCCCGGGGAAGGGGAGGTGAGGGATGCGTGAAGTTGGGGATCCATCGAGGGTGGAGCGGGGAGTGGGGGAGTGGTTCGTGGAAGTTCCAGAGGTTGGCGAGGTCCGAGGGGGATGCTCGCGTCCTGAGGATGTGGAGGGTCGCGTCCTGGAAGACGTCTGCGGGGTCGCGGGAGTAGTCCACGCTGATGCCCGGATGGGTTTCGCCTTCTTCGGGGTGGCTGTCGTAGGGGGGACCTTCGTAGGCGGGGACGGCGCAGATTGCAAGGATGGCGTAGACGGCATCGAGGTCGGTGGGTGCATCTAGCTCGCGGGCGCGGCGAGTCAGTAGCTCGGAGAAGTTTCTCGGTTGCGGTATGCGCGGTGAGTCCGACCACCACGTGAAGTCGAAATTGTGAAGCAAGTCGGTGAATCGGGAGGACGATGGCAGACCGGATGCGAAGGCGGGTGAATTCTTCAATTTCACCATTGCGGTCATCAGAGTGTCGAAGTCACCCCATGACCACCAGTCATAGGTGCATCCTCGACCGTTCTTTTGGGAGGACCCGACCATGATTATCGTGTGCTGTGAACCGAACATCTCGGGCAGGCTCCAGAGGCGTTGGAACCACTGTCGCTCGCAGAATCTGGCCAGGGCGTTGTAAATCGGCTTCACCTTCGCCTCGCAGTCCTTGCAACGCTTCTTGGCAGCTATCAACTTATCGAGCTGCCGGTTTACAATTATCGCTTTCTTGATGAAGGAAAACACCAATAGCCCGTCCATGTCATCCTCGCCCAGCCAAGCGATGACAGCGCCAGCTTTCGTGAACACTTCCATCACCTTGAGCATCTGACTCGATTTCTCACGCGTGTCCTTCTGATTAATGCAGATAGCATCGACCCAGATGTAACGAACTGAACGGCGATCCTGTCGAATACAGCGTAATATCGTAGCTAGATTTTTCGTGATAGGAACCTTGATCTTGTCACATTCGATGACTTCCGTAGGTTCTTCCGAGCCCGATGCGTAGGACAAGGCGTCATAGGGCCATTTCGACTCGATGAGTGGAGAACGAAGATCGATCACGATCATTTTGGCTGTCAGCCGACCGTCGCTGGTTCCATCGAGACGGATGACTCTCGTCTGCCTAGCAGTAAGCGGTTTGTAAAGACTGCATAGTTCTTGCTGGTGTTCTTCGGACTGTACATAGTTCAGTGTCGAGACATTACGGACGGCGAAGACGGATCTCCTTGGGTTCACAGTGAATGGGTGCTCGCAACCTGGCGACGCCATCTCGGCGACGTTGATGATATGGATCCGCCTCGCCAACTCTTGTAGACATTGTAATGTAATGCCTGTTCTCTTTGACAAAGCTAAGGCTGTGGCATAGCGCGGGGTAGGTGCCTGGAGGTGTATCCATATGTGGCTGAGGAGGAGAGAACTTCTCTCTCTGATGTTGGACCTTCGAACAGCGGCTCTCATCGTGACAGCCAACATTGAAACCAATAAAAGTCACCCGTCCCATATATCAAGTGGAACCATAATTCCCTACCCTTCAGCGAGTGAGCACGAGTTTCAGCGCACCATCTAACCATTCTTGGTCGTGCAGACCAGGACGGCCTTGCGGCTTTTTCCTCCGGCTTCTCATCGAAACTGTCACTGGTTTCAACACCTCATCGTGGTAAGCTCTCGATCAACGCAGCGGGAAGGAACACATTTCGGTCAGGATCCAGTGCCTGGCTACTCATTCCCCGGACTACATAATGATGAACCGGTAAGACTATCGAGGTATGGTTTGTTAGGTCGACATCAAAGCTGACTTGGGTGAATTCAGAGCATATCTTGTCGAAACACGCGTCCGCGATGGACGGTACAAACTCGCTCCCATGGTCCTGAAAAAAAGAGTGTCTATTGAATGGAAGAACTTCGAAATCCGGGCATTGATCGGGTCAGTTACTCCTATAATGGCGGGGGATCGTCCTTTGAGATAGCAACTCGCAGGCTGACTAATCTGTGATGAGGGAATTAACCACAGTGAAGCCGTAGAGAGGATCAAAATTACACCGGCAACGAGTACCTTTCCGTGGACCATGCCACTCAACTCTACGTCTCTCAGCGTATATGCTCATCCATCTTCAACGAGAACCTCTACCCAATTGGGCAAATGTAAGATATGACAGGGTCCACCACTAGCCACTTTCGGTGTTTGCAGAGTTAGTTTCGAAAGCGAAGCATTTCTCCGGTTCAAATTCGCCCTACGCCGGGCGGGTCTGCTTCCTGCGTTTACCCGATCAAGCAGCTAATTCAACCTCTCCCCACAACTCCAACTCACTAGACAGGACTTTTCCAGCGACCGCTCGTCGACAGCCTCCGATCATGCGAACCTATGCATCCCAGATCTCCTCGCTCCCCCGCTTTCTTATCTCGCACATGCTCCGCAGGAAAATTCAATCCACGGCATATATAGAACTCCACAGCCTCGCGACCCATGCTCCAAAGCATCGAACGCATACCCATCCCACCTCGATCCCATCCTCCCATCAAACCCCTCCAAATCCCCACTAATCATGTCCCCCAAAACCGCCCTCATGGTCGAACACGCCCAAAACGACTACATCCACCCCTCGGGCTCCCTCTCAAAGGGCGACCAGCTGCACATCGTCGAACACATTATCACCCTGATCAAGAGCCCCGGCTTCAGCTTCCGCGTCCTGACCGAGTCCCACTTCCCCCAGGACAGCATCTTCCTGTGCACCAGCCATGAAGGCCGGGAAGGTGGTCAGACCGGCAACATTCCGTGCCCCAGAACCGGCGCGATCACCGAATTCGAGCTCCTGCCTCCGAACTTCTCCCTCAGAGGCTCTTGGGGCGCGCAGACGGTCCCCGGCGTCGACGTGGGGAGCTTCGATCTCGTGCTTGAGAAGTTCACGCACAAGGATCACATCACGTGCGTATCCACTGCTGAGAAAGGTGGAGGGGTTTGCTGACTGGAAACCAGGATTTCGTCGTTCAAGGATATCCACGGGAACAGGCACAAGGATATGTCGGATGGGGCGCTGAGCCATGATCTCGAGGAGGAGTTGAAGCGGCGTGGGATCGAGGTTGTGGTGCTCGCCGGCGTGCACGGGGATCATTGCATCACGCAGACGGCGTTGGATCTGGTGGGTATGGGCTACGCGGTGTATGTGGTGGATGACACGGTGGTTTTTCACGACCATGGGCTCGATAGGGAGAAGCATTGGGAGGGGCTGAGGGAGAAGGGGGTTAAGGTCGTGAAGCTTGAGGATCGGGAACTTCAGAAGCTTATCGGGGGAAAGTGAGACCGGATGGGTTGGTGTGAGGGAGGCGAAGGGGGGAGTATTTGGGGAGTTGGGGATGGGAGTTTGATGTGGAGACTTGGCGGATGTGATGGTGGGATAGAAATTCAAGTTTCGGAAAGTAATTCTTGCCATGTTTACCGAATTTTGCTTTTCTTACGCCATAGGTCGATTTTATCTTGTGTGTGTCGGTTGTTCTGCTTTACCTCTGCCTTGCACTGAATCCTAGATAAGACACACCTAAAACTTACTTAAACATATTAGTTAGACGTTGTAGTCTAGTCAGTATTGCCTAATAGAACTATAGCAATCCAACCTTTGAAGGCACTTCTACAAGTCTTTAGTGTGACTATTTGACTAACAATCTATGAACTTTTATAGTAAACTGCTACACCGATTACATTTTTAACAAGAACTCATAGCCTAGAACTTCTAATCTATAGTCATCTTTCAAGCCAACTTTTCTAGAGATATGTCTGTTATACAGCATATAGCCTTTTCAGAACACTATATCTCATTTAGTTGCTCTAATCAAGAATACTTGTCAATAGTTATCCAGCGAGACTCAAAGCGGGCAGTTTGAACGTCCGCACGAAGGAAAACTACCTCTCAACCGTGGTATACTCCTTGCATGATTTAGCTTCTTCGGGATACATGCGACAGCATCTGCCACTGCGACCCTCCTTCTAGTGGAATCGTTATGCGTCATACCTCAAGTCTAGTCTGTATCTCGTCTCGCCTCGACTAAGCATCAACGTTACGTGTAAATATTCCCTTGCCATCGCGCCTAACTGATGCATTGGGAAGTGATAAGGGTCTGTCTATGTGATGTCCTGACCGTTTCGGCATTGTAAGTATGGGTTACAGGCCAAGCTGCATTACTGGCGCGAGCTCAAAGTGTTGATTCGTTGCCGACAAACAGTACTGAGCTGGCATATTCCTTCATACTCATTCGATCGACACTGCGCCGCATCACGAGCTAATCTCGGCTAATTTCTCCATCTCTAACCCTGTCAACCTCGCTGCCGGCACCGGGTTCACCTTGCTCGTGTGAAAGGCCATCTCAGCAAAGCTTGCACCGTGCAGAGCATGAGGGGCCGAGGCACCTACAAATCGGGACATCCACGAACTCATTCCAGTACGGAGGAACCATCAACTATGGCCTGATATGGACGAGAGAGGCTCTGCCAAGCACGACTGCCCAACGCCAGCCGAAGTGGCTGATCCACGAGACTGGATCCAACCAATCGAATCGTTTCGGTTCCTGTACCATTGGTGGGCGGATTACATTTCTCTCTCTCTTATCATTGTACCCTGTCATTCACTTCGGAGAGAACAGAATGTCTAAGAGACGCCGAGCCGCCGCCGATCAGTATTATCTTGTACGCAACAGTCGCAAAGACGCTTCAAGATGCGGGCCACTTATTTCAAAATACTATCCTTTCATGTCGCGCTCGCAAGCTGTCAAACGTTGACGAGTTGTGTGTACGATGCCTGCTCCTTGGACCTACCCGTGTATTGCTATGCGTACACGTACGCTGGGCTTTCGGCAACGAGCCTCATGCAATGCGCCTGCGACTGCGGCTTGGACGACTTCAACAGCGAGCATATTCGAGAGAGAGGTTCCCACCATATCTGAAATCACTGACCTGGGCGTGGTCGTCAAGCAATCCGTCCTATCCAACTGCACTGATGACCAGAGCGACGTTCTATACACCTTGAACAGCTTCGCATGCACCAACAATCTTGGCAAAAACACGATCGATCCCGCCAGCTCACCATCCCTGACTTTACCTATGGGCAGCCCCACGTCCTTCGCTACATCTGCCGTCTTCAGCACACCCACCTCAACCATATCTCTGACGGCGACAAGCTCCTCATCATCCCTGCCGTACGGTGATTGGCCGACGCTGACACCGACATCCGAAGACCCCCCAACCTCCGACTCTCGGTTGAACACCTATAAGACAGTGGGAGGTGTTGTCGGCAGTCTCATCGTCATCAGTGCGATCTCTGGTCTGGTCGTACGCTCGAGACGTAGGGAACAGCGGATGGTATATCAGCCGGCGCCAGTCTACGAACCGCCGCCGGACCTGACGAGGATCACCGTCTTGATTCACAAATGAATGAGATATTGGTGGAGCGATGAGGCTGGGGCTTTCGTCGCGCGAAGCTCGATGTCTTCACGATGTCCGGATGCAGTATCTTCCAGGGTTCGGGATGCCAGGCATCGTTTGCTAACTACAAGTCCCAATTCCAAAAAAGTCTTTCGTAGATTCATAAGTACGTACGATGCAATCACCGCCAGCACGATGGACATTTCTTGGACGTAATATTATGTCGCTTCGAAGTATCTGTAACAGGTTTGTAGGCTATCAGCGTAGGCAAACATCTTACCATTGATAGGAGCTAGTACATCATTTCGAGTGAATGCAATTCGGATGGGACGCCGAGTTCTCGTCAGGATAGGGTCCCACGTGGTAGAACTCTCCCGCAACATAACGAATCATGTTCAAAAATAATTCTCGATAGCCGACGCTATCTGCTTTTGAGTTACGCCACTTTGTTTGAGATTCTGCATGATTTCCACCTCGGAACGATAACCGGGTCGAAGGAAATCCTGCGATTGTGGCATACACAACATCTTTCTCGTGCATGATGTTTGTGGCTGCTCGTAGCGGCCACTCCGGAAGCTCTTCACCGGTATTCAAGCTTCGGTCGAAGCTTAGCAATCATTAGCGAAAGAACAAAGCTCCGCGAGCCCTGAGGGTATAAAGTCTTCCGCGAAGGGTCGATCGCTGCCCAAATTCTCCAAGACTCCATTCTTCCAAAGTCACGTCTCAACATGGTTCTCTTCGCTACCCTTCTCTCTCTCGCTGCTCTAAGCCACGCATTTGCCGTGCAGAGCGGGGATCCCACGGAGAAGTCTCCATCGCGGACTCTGGATCGCAGACAAAAGTTTTGCACTCAGCCGACCGCAGATCCCGGTACCACCAACTACTACCTTTCACTCGCGAACAACGCAACAAAGAGCTTGACGACGGACACCAAGGTGTTCAAAGGCAACTCGACCAATTTCGACAACGACTTCGGCAATCTGTACGTCGGTGTCTTCAACGCCGCCGACTCCTGCGAGCCGCCTCACATCGAGGGCTCCTACAGTAAGAAGAACGCGCAAGCGCTTTGCAAGTTCATCAATGTTACCCTCTCCGGCAACAACAAAAAATTCCTCAACACCGTCGTCGCGAACAAGAAAAAGCTCGCTCAGTTCAATTACACCTCGTCCATGATCGATAATCTGAACGATATCAGGAACCAATACCAGTATTTGTTCGAATACGTTAGCGGTGCCTGCTGCAAGGCTCCAGCGGCTTGCAATGACGCGGGCCCCATCATCGACAACCAGTACTCCACTGCTGTTGCGGCATTGAGCAGCTGAGTTTGAGGACGGGATGTTCCGGACTGGAGGCCGGTTGGCTGTATGTATGTGTAGGAGTTCGTTCGGACGCAAGATCGACGTTGTTGATATATAGTGAAGAGAAATGACATGTCATTGCTTGTCGCATGTGCTGGGTATTCCATGTCCAAGTCCTATGTAGCTTTGCAAGTCTTCTGACCTGACGATTCAACGGTAGCACCTCGAAACAGGGTTCCATAAGGGCAGCACAAGAGAATGATTGATAGCTACTTGTCTATCGTCCATTTGTCTCTCACCTGCTTATAGTCACTCATTGTTCAGAATTCATTCTTGCGGTAGTGCTTCTTTCTAATCGTCTCAACAGGTGCATCAATGTGATAACTTACGTTTGAATCTAAGCGCGACAAGATGTTGTACAGCATCTCACATATATATGACATATCCGCGAGACCTGTTGCTGGCCAAGACAGCGTTGGCATTTCTCTGGTTCTAACTACGGCATAAAACGAGTGACCAAATCTCCTTCATAAAACCATCAAAAACACATCACCAATCGGCTCCACAGGCAGCGGTCCGTCTCCCCCAAAACTTTCCCATAGGGTCGCTTGCACTCGTCCGGGAAGTCCCTCGATTCCCTTTCAAATCCGATCGCACCCGTGCCGCGCAACCTCAGATCCGGAAAGAACGAACCGTCACCGTTCTTCATCCGCTCAGCAACCTTGGGCGGAGCTGCCCAAGGCGTTGCTCCCGCTGACTGGGATGCAGGCGTTGAGGGAGCCGTTGGGGCCTGCGCCCCTGCACGCTGTCACCTGGCCGAAGCAGTTGTTCGGGGCGTAGGAACGCGCGTACTGGCCGCTGCCGCCGCGGGTGGTGATCTTCCAGGACTGGAAGCCGCCGAGCTGGGCGCAGGTGTTGTCGTAGACGTTGCGGCTGCCGGCCGGGACCTGGCAGTTGGTGTCCGAGTAGAGTTGGGCGATGAAGGCCTGGGTGCCGGTCGTGAGGGCCAGGGCGGCGATGAGGGTGGAGGTGAACTGCATTTTTGGTGTTTGGGTTGGTAACTTGGAGTTGACGCGTGGAGTAGTTTTGCTTTCTATGTGGTAGTTTCTTGTTTCGTTGTGCTTCGTGATACTTATAGAGAGCGTTTGCTCTGATCACTTATATACTGCCTGAACCATTGCTGGAGTGATTCAATGGTTACAAAGCTGGAAGATCCATTACCAAGGACTGTTGTGCCTTGGTCATGTCCCTGTTACCATGGTCGAGTTGCGTCTGGAATACAGGGATATGATATGCAACGGTGCATGGAGTCGTGCACTATGCTTGGCGAGGTGGCTATCGTTTATACGGCCGTATTGGACTGCCAAACGAGACGATCTGTTTGGGGACTTTTCATTCGACAGTCTACCAAAAACGCAATTGCATTGGTAAGTAGAAAACTCATTCCGTGTCATCAAGTCACGACTGGACCACTGCCACCTCGTCGAGCAGTCTGTACGCCGCGGAATATGCATTGTCCTGCGGGCCTCGGAGCTTATCGGTCTAAGTGGCTTGAACTATCGTCTTCATTATGTCAATTCATCTGCTCAACATCGGAACTAAGTACTCTTTCGGTAAGGTTGGATAGTTCTGTAAGCAGGAACTAGGCTTTGTTTTAACCCTTCGATGCGGTAAGCAGATTCCCCAGATAGACACCGCAGCACTTTCAACAAGGGTCTTTGTGGCGTTCTCTGGCAGATCTGGCGCCTGGACTTTTGTCTACACTTTCGACTCGATGATCCGGTCACCTGTTGTGTTGAATATTTGATATCGTCGCCCAAGGAACATCTCGCTCGCTCGAACTCGAAGACATTCGATACACCTATCATGTCCACCACGTGCCTTTTCAACAACCGTTAGGCGCAGGACAAAGCTGTGAAGGGCTTCCATAAAACCTGCAATTGCTGACACTCTCTCCACAACCTGACAGATCCGGCCTTGCCGAGAATTTTTGATTCAACGTCACATTCTGCAGCGAGTGTGCAAAGTTTGCCCGGACTGGGTGTGCCAATTATCGCATCTGGCCCGGTTGTACATGCATGCGAGATCGCATGACCGTGAGTAGCCAGCGTTGATTGCTCAGAAGGATAAGTTGAGATGGTTAACGCCCCCCTCGACTGGTATGTGCGGAGAAGAGGGAGTAAGAGGGCGTCCCCCTCACTCGAGAGCGCCCAACACGGCAGATTTGAGGGTACAGCCAAGCTGGGTAATCAACTGCGTTACTTGTTTGCGTCAGTGGAGTCTAGACTTGGTGAGATGTAGTGGGAATCAGGATGCGTACGAATGAAGGGAGGATGGTGCACTCCTACTGTGCATGGACAAAGCCCCCTTCCCTGGATAAGGAGAAAAGACATCGACACCTATTTCATCAATGAAGGCATCTTGAGTCAAACAGAAGG
Source organism: Erythroxylum mucronatum (assembly GCA_027563825.1). NCBI lineage: Eukaryota > Viridiplantae > Streptophyta > Magnoliopsida > Malpighiales > Erythroxylaceae > Erythroxylum > Erythroxylum mucronatum. The sequence continues at coordinate 11,984 of JAOSBP010155899.1, forward strand.
TCTCTCAGACTGCTGTGATTGAAGTAATATGTGCGAATCACTCCGAAACCCGAACAATAACCATTCTGTGTGCAAGGCAATGCAGTTCAACATTGATGATGCCACACATGTTGTTTGTCATAAACCTCATCGTAGATCAGAGTTAGTAGAACATGTGACGATGCGTTTACGTATGCTTCAGCAAGCTGTTTTGAATAAGTCGCAAGTCCTCGAAGACCTCTGGTTCAAATCTTCCCACTTGACTTGTTCGGACACACTTAAAATCAGTGGCATCTCATCATACTAAAAATGCGTAAAGCTATAATGTCTTGACGGCCCGAAAAATGTATCGCAAGTCTTATTACAGGAGTCCTGATGGACAAAGGTCGATTTATGATGATGGACAATTTCGCAGCATTTGAAGATCCTACAGGGTGCATGAGGTGAGTTAATTGATGGAACCATACGTATCTGCTGCCCCCAATCTGCCGTATCTCATACAATCTACTTGGGGACACGTGAGATGCGAACAAATTATCTACCCGAACAAACGACCCCACATTCAATATCAGAGGCCACATTGTCTATGGAAAGTTTGAATCATGCTCCATCGATAACGGCAGAAAATAAATGACAAAGCCCCACACACGCACACGTAGAATGATCCCTTCCATCCCCCACATTCTAAAGATGATACCCAACCCGACTAGTCCCCTTACTCCTCCCAATCTTCTTCACCGTCGTCTTCCCGCAAAGCCTCGTGCTATCCACATGCGTACCCCCGCAAGGATACGTCTCCGCGCCCACGATCCTCACCACCCGGAACTTCTCCTCTTCCGTGAGACCCATCGCCTTCCTATCCGGCGTCAGCCGCGTCAACCCGTTAGCTTCGAAATCCTTCTCATCCCACCACTCGATCTCGACAGGCATGTCTTTCTCAACGTACTCGTCGAGCTTCGCCTGGATCGCGTCCTTCCACTTCCCCTCGATCGAGCCCGAGAACTCGCACGCGGCCGAGTCTGGGAAGTGGGAGGCTTTGGTCTCGTCGAAGCCCGGGATTTCGTTCTCCAGGAGGTTGCGGATCGCGGAGCCGAGGACGTGACCCGCCGTGTGGTAGCGGGAGTAGAGGAGGCGTTTTTCGGGATCGAGGGTTTGGGTTACTTCCACTTCCGCCGATTGGTCGGAGGAAGAGGGATCCGAGAAAGGTTCGCTGCCTGAGGGGAAATGGCCGAAGTGCAGGACTTGTTGGGGGTTAGTGGCGCTGGTGCGGACCATCTGCACGAGGAAAGAGGAGCCGGAGAGAGTCATCGTGCCTTCGTCGGAGGGTTGGCCGCCGCCTTGGGGGTGGAAGACTGTGGCGTCTGTCGTTACCGCGTAGGAGTCGGATTGGGCGGCTTTGAAGAGGTCGCGGTCTTCTTGCGGGAGGGAGGAGACGGGTTTCACGCTGAGAACTTTAGCTTTGAGGGTGGAGAGGTGGCCGTCCCGTTGGAAGGCCAGGTCGGTTCGTTGCGCCATGGTTTGGTAAAGCCGTTTGTGATGATGTCGGATCAATGTTGATGGGACTGCGAAAATTTTAATGTTCGCGAAGTGGGGTCGCAGATGCATGATCGTCGGGATTGTCGAAGACTGGAAGATTCTGTTTTGATCCCTCGAGATTCCTAAGCTTGCCATTAGCGTGCGCCTTGTATGTCAAAGGGCGTGCGGCTGGAATTTTGACTCACTTGATTTCCGTCGCTGGGGACAGAATGATTCCAAACATTGCTTAATTCGGTAGTCCTACATCACGATGCGCGATCAACTGATCGTTACTTCCTGGTACGTACCACATCTACACCATATCAACAAAAATCGAATTAGATTGATCTGCAGCTTCGAATTTGTTGATTATAATGACGATCTTGTCTTTTCATTGCGTCGACGTTAAAGAAACGTTTTGTCCCTCTCATCGGCTTCATTGTATCTAGCAACGACTCATGTCGCACAAATATCACGAACGATATTTGCTGAATTGGTGGAAATGGAAGACGGTGCTCTAGACGATCATCTTGCTTCTACATCTCACTGACAAACGGCAAAGCAGAAACAAAAGAAGCCATTTCACGACTGTCAAACTCCGCTTTCCTTTCTCACAGCCTGGCTGTTGATAAACTCACACCTGTCAAACAACTTTTCCCAGTTGATGACCTTCTGAGCATCGGACAAATCCTCTTCCATGGCTTTCGATACCCGTATCGGCGCAGTGCCGAACGGTCCACCGAACAGTAGGAGGGTCAGATCATTCGGAAATTCCGCCTCGAGATCTGCGTCTGTAACATGCTGAAAAGCTGGCGGCCAAGAATCAAGGTCAGCGTGCTCCGGGTTACCTTCGTACGCGAATCGCACGATACTATGGCTGATCATCTTGCTCGACTCTAATTGTAATTCTGAGTTGTCCACTGTTTGCGGATTATTGAACACGTACGGTATATCGCTGAGGTGCGCGACTCGCCACATCGACGTTCCCATCGAATCATAAGCTGGGAGAAACCTGGTCTGATTGAATTCGTATACGCGCATGTTCTCCCGTGCGGTTCCGTCGTGACGAAGGTATTGCCAGGCGAAGTCGATAACGGGGCACGTGAACCAGAGGTCACGATTCATCTGTGCAGCGCGGTAGTATTGGGCTGAGATGGCGCCGTCGATCTCTGGGCGAACCATGTGCTCGAAGTTCGTCAGAGGGTAAAGTTCGAGAAGTTTGGCTCTGGTGGTGGGAGAATGGCCGTGGAGCCACAAGCCGAATGACGAGAGCACTTCAGCGTCTGTGGAAATCCTTGGGGATGCATACCAAGCTCCGTCGTTGGTCACCCACGACACGATGATCGACACATCCTTGACGAATTTGCCTGCTCGCATAAGTTCGGACGGTCTGTCGGGAAGAAAGTCATCGTCAAAAGTGGGGAAGAAAAAGCCCTCTCCGAACGGAGGCCTCGCAGCTCGAGAAGTCGTCACTGACACATTGGCCAGTATGTCTGCAGGGACATCTCTGAGACAAGCCAAGGTTGCCGCGGATTGTGCATCCCCGTCTTCGATGCAGCCGACCAGTTCTGCGATGTGAGCAGTGCTGTCGCGTACCAAGTCTGGCTTTGTATTGAAATTGAGACCTGGCGCGCCAGACATCATGCTTTGGAATAGAAATGCTATTAGCTGTGGGTTTCAGCCACATTCCGACAGACACTTACACCGCTTTAGAGAATGGGGCACCTTGTGTGCCACCGAAGGCGGTCAGTTGAAGGCTGATATCGCTGGCTCCCACGCTCTGTCCGATCGCAGTCACTTTGAACCTGTCAGCCAGAAGACATGGAAGTCGAAAGCTCAACCACGTACCTCGATCCGGGTCTCCCCCAAATGTCCGGATATTATCACGGACCCCTGGAACATACTTAGTCTTCTACCGCAGGCCGCGGTGTTCCAAAGAGCCTTACACTCAAATGCCATTCTCTGATCCCGAAGACCAACATTCGTATGTCCCGCTCCAGTCAACGCATCACCAGCAGCAAACCCAAACACTATCCTCGATCAGCCAAATTCCCTATCGCACTTGCTAAAACTCACGACCAAGCCGATAATTAATCCCCACAAAAATCACCGGGTTCCCATCCTTCTCCGCGAGCGAGACCATCCCATCAGGCTCATACAGCTTCTCATAAGCCGACCCCAGCGCATGCCCCCCTTCGTCACCATCAGCTTCGCTTGCGCATCTGGCGTAAATCCAAGGACTCACCACCATGAACCCAAACCACCAACGGCCTCAACCCCCCATCCCCTTCTATCGGTCTAGACCTTGCAATTCTCAAACTCAAGCACTCCTCCCCCACCTCCTCAACCCTACTCGTAAACGGCAAGATTTCTCCAAGGCCTTGCATGCACCACACCCCCGCTTTCGTCGCATCAATCACACTCCCGGGTTTCGGAGGGAATTCCCTCGGCGGAGCGAAGCGAAGGGGACCGGTAGGGGGTTGAGCGTAGAAGATGGATTGAAAGTGCTCCACTGAGTGGCCGGAGGAGAGAGAGAGGGAGCCTTTGTAGGTTAGGTTGCGGGTGGGGTCGAAGACGAATGGATTATAGGGACGAGGGATGGGGATAGGATGTTGAGAGGAGAGGAAGCGGTTGGGAGAGGATTGATGCCATCGGTTGCTGAGGTAGAGGGATAGGAGGAGGATTGGGAGGGAAAAAATTGAAAGGAGGGTCAGCATCGAAGTGGACGATTTGGTGTATGATGTGGACGCAGGTGGATTTGGGTTGATGGTGAAGTTCAGATGTGGAGTTTGAACGAATGAGGGAATGACCGCTGCTGATGGTGCCGATGTCGGAAGAATTCGAGAAGAGTGGTGTACATTGCTCAGAATTCGAGTCGGTTTCTACAGGAGGATTCGAATTAGAGCTCTTTGCGGCACGTACGGCACTGTTCGGAAACCCCACTGATGTCGTCGGCTGAGAAATCAACGTCGGGTGGGGGCTGCGATAGCGTTCAGGCAAAAATCGATGACCGACCAAGATAACATGTCTTCATTTGCCTGAAGCTGAGATGGCCATTTATTGGGGTGGAAAAGGCAGCCTTCATCAGACTCCCCTGATAGCCCTTTCAGATCATTTCGACCCATCCGAAAAAGTGAGGCTGCGACTATGATCGGCGACTTCTGTTTGCGCGGCACCAGTGAAATATTTCGGGACAGTGATCGGCAGTACGACGCAATCTGCTTGGGGGAACAAGGCACTGCGCATTTTTCCAGCCTTGCACCAGACAAGCTTCCATGCATACGCCATGCGGGCGATCGACACTAAGATACTACCTCTTCATGAGGCGCCGTTCGAGGATTGGTTCCTTGCCGGAGGAACAATCGTGATTGTCCCCCGCATACTGCACCTGAACTACGAATAGAATACTGAGTTCGTCCAAGATCACGATGTTAGGCGACGAGCCTGGGACGCACGAGATGTTGATCACGTCCCATTCCGTGATAAGCTGCATACGAACTCATCGCCTTCACCGCTGCACTTTTACATTTTGGGATACGGCGGTGCTGAATGTTGGTCTTTTAGTTGCGATGATATTGGCGAGCTCACGGCAGGCTCATATAATAAAGCACTGGCGTTGCCTCCCATACAAGCTGTCTCCACAGTTTTCATCATGTCTTCGTACAAAGTATTCGAAGGTTTCTGGCGGGACTGGACGCGTGGTGCCGTGGCCGGTACGACACTCTCAGTGAACAGCCGTACCGGAGCGTATCTTGTCGCTTTCCTTGCCCTCTTTGTCCATTACACTGGTGTTAGCTGTTGGAGGCTCATCAGTTATTTCATCTTTCGCTGACGAGCTTGGTCACAGGTCAAAGTCCGAGACAAGATTCAGGCGCAGGCCATACTTCGGAACAGTGCGACACCAGCAGAAGCGCTTCGCAACTTCTTGAGGGTAGCGTCACCAAGTAATGATGAGAAGAAGAAACGATTGTATCAACGTGACTTGATTGCACGTTGACTCAATCTCTCGCTCATGGTCGTTGCTGGCATCTTTTCCTCCAAGGTCACCTCGGCAGAGTCGAACGTGGTGTTAAAACCGACACATTGCGGAAGATAGAATGAATTCAGTTTCGATAATACAGCGGAACCATCGAATCTGACAAAACTTGCAGATCCGGATATCCAGAATGGGGCAGCCATCATGCAGACGTTGACTTTGAGCAATCATTATGCGACGGTATGCTCGGGTAATGATACAACTATGGCCATATGTCCAGCTCTTGCTCCACACGCGCCTCAATGGAGCTAAACTGTGATAAACGGATGTCCATTTAGTTCGCCGATGTGCCTAACCAATACGACCGTCATCAGTGACTCGGGATATATTGATTCCCACCTGAACCTCGGCATCAACAGTCCTGCCGGAGAACGTTTGGCAACTCGGATGCAGATCCAATGTGCACCCCTTGTGACCGATGGCTACTTATCCGTATACGATACCCAAAATATCTCCTCGGATCCTCGGCTAGAAAGATTCATTGAGGCATTGTATGTGAACGACAGCTATTATTCGTTACAGGTGTTCAGATACGGAGCTCAGGCCAATTTCTTCGATAACATCACATTCGCTATGGCCAATGGTGTGCAGGCAGTAGTACAAGGGACACACCCTACGGATCAAGTCTATGCTTTGGAGTACGTCGACACGTGAAGTATTCAATATTCTGCTAACATGAGCCCAGCGTTGAAGTCTATGACCAGTGTAACCAGTCGACAACATGCGCTAGCTCCTTTCCCCCTATCCCTGAGCTCGTTGTACCTGATCGGGACTCATTTCTTGTTTTCCTCAATAACTATAATTCTTACAGTGGGCCTGTGAACGATCCTTGGTTTGACGCTCAGATTCCGAGCGTGAAACTGTACGACACGGCTCAGTACGGTGCGTCCAACTCACGTTCGGTCGAACTGACAATGTACGTCCCGAACAACCTTGTGCGTGTTTTGGGTTGCACGGAGTCGGTTCAGCTATGCCGTCAGGATTACGGCCCGGAGAACTGTGTTAACCTGACCGGCAATGGAGCAAGCTCGGACCCATCGATCAATATCATAGAGAATCTAAGGCTATCAAGAAAACAATCCGGAATAGCGAAACGACTCCAAGATACCATCTCACAAAGCTCGTTCTGGAACATAGCGACAGCCGTAGGTCCAGAGATTCTGCTCGCAACACAGCAGGTCAATGGAGGCTCATCTCCACCACTCCCGCCGGACCAATGGATACTCGAGATGAAGAACTGGTTCTCAGTAATGCTCACAAACATGCAAGTCTATAGCATACAGTTCGTCACTGGCTTCGGGGATGTGCAATGGGATCAGTACATCAATGCACCATCACGTGACGACGAATGGATGTAGGAGAATCAGACCATCCAACGCACGGATTACGCGTCATTCAGCGTACTTGGGCTGGTCATCATCTTCTCTGTCGGAGGACTCCTAATTTTGATGAATTCCATCATTGTCTTTCTGGTTGATCGGATAAGATCGAAGACTGTCAAGGGTCAGGCGCTCGAGCAGGCTTGGGATACCTTTCATCTTTTGGAGCTGCAATATCAGCCCGAGCCAGATTCATCGGAGGATTGAGACAAGCCCGATCCTGACGGGGCAGAAGACACCGATGGTATGTCACGACAAGACGAGAGCCTTTGACAAGCGCATAGCGAGTCGACCTCCTCGGCATCACCGCCCGCGAATGATCAGACTAAGGGCAATGAGGAGCAGAAGCATGATAATGTACCGGATCTGGATGTCAACGAGACTCGGGCTAACGAAAGAGTTTCGTCTCCGGGTGGCGAGAATACTTTGATTTTGGAAAGGAACGTATTGCGCACTCAAACCACCGACTCGAACCAGTAGTCCAGCATTTTGAACAAATGGGGACATTTCATAATTCAGCTTTCTACGGTTCGGTGCCTCGCTTGTACTATAGGAAACTCCGTTGTGTATTCATCCGTTGCGAAACATTCAATTATTACACGAGAAATAATTCTTGAAATATACAATTGCCACGCCAAAGTCAGAACACCCCTACTTCTTCCTCCAAGCACTCTCCTCCTCAACCCACTGCCTGAAATCCTTCAAGAACGGATACCTCTTCCTCAACCCCACCACATCAGCCTTATACCCATCCTCCTTGAACCAAGCGAACATCCTCCCCAACTCATCCTTCATCATAAACTTCAACACACTCCCCACAAACCCAAACGTCTCCGGGATGTTCTTCCCAGTCACATCCCTGAAAACCCTCTCCGCCTCCTTAGGCGAAACCTCATCCCCAGCCAACGAAATCGCCTTATTCCTATACTCCTCCTTATCCGCATTCACGAGCGCATCAGCCGCGACCCGTCCAATATCCCTGCTCCCAACCATCTGCAACTTCGTCCCCCTCCCATTCTGCCTCCACATCGCCAGAAACCCCTTCCCCACGAAATCATCACTCAGATTATCCATGAAGCAAACCGGCCGGATGATCGTCCACGTAGTCTTCCCCCCAGCACCCTCAGTCTTCGCCTTCAAATCATCCTCGACCAACTTCTTCGACCTGAAATGCGGAATCCCCGTCTCCACCCCATCGCTCGCCGCCCCACCGCGATCCACCGACGTGTAGACTATGTGCTTGACCCCCGCCTCCAGCGCAGCGGAAGTCATGGCCTTACCCTGCTGCTCCTCGACCAGCGCGGCGCCTTTCTTGCCGAATTCCGGGGTCGTGACGGAGAAGAGACCCCAGGGTTGGGGGACTTGGGAGAAGATTTCGGAGGGCGAGGAGAAGTCGCCTTTGATGAGGTGGATCGCGGGGCTGCGGGAGCGGAGGGACTGCGAGGCCGGGGAGGAGGGGTTGCGGGTGAGGGCGTAGATCTCGAAGGGCTGCGAGGGGCGCGAGAGGAGGGCTTCGATCAGGGCGCCGCCTTGTTTTCCCGTGGCGCCGGTTATGATGAGGCGTCTGGGTTCGGAGGCCATGGTGGGGAGATGGGTTGGGTTTTTGCGTCGTTCTTGGGTTTTGCTGGTCGAGATGGTTGGAAGATGGGATGGATGGTTGAGGGTGACGCGAGTTTCGATGGTGTATATAAATTGCGAAAGCTGATCCGTTGAGGTCTGGACCCCGTCTTGCTGATGTACCCCGGACCATGCGACCATCGGTGCGACACGAATGAACGGGTGTTTGCTGATCTCACGGCCGGCTCGGGCCCGATGGCTTGACGAACGGATTTCAAAGCTTCGGTCTCAGCATAAGCGCGACTTTACCGGTTCGGACTTCTGCGGCTTGGCTTTTGATTTTCAATGCTCAAGTAAGAGATGGGGGCCGATGGACTTTTTATTAGGATATCCAAAACTTGCGAATCTGCTTTCGCACGAGAGTCATGCGTCAGATGACCGGCTCTTGGACTTCTTGGAGGTCTGGTTATCCCTGCTCAACAACGTTCGACCATTCACAGTGTTTCGGCCCATCAGCCGACATCATTATCAAATTGGTACATCTATAGTATTACTGTTCGAATCATTACGCTTTCCAATATCGACAGAAGGAATTGAATCGCAACACCCTGCGCGCAAGCATACATCAATGGTCTCGTACCATATCAAGACAGGACGCTCGTCCGACCTCAAATCGGAAGCGTCCCATACTCCCTCGTAATCTGCACCTCGATCAACGCAGGCCCATCCAACGTCCTCGCCTCCTTGAACGCATTATACAACCCCGTAGGCGTGTAAACACTGTAACCCTTCATACCATAACTCTCCGCAGTCAACTTCGACTGAATCCCAGGAATATTCAAACCCGCTAGTGATCAAGTCAGCCCAAACCCTTCTTCGCTTTAGTGATGGGTAACTCACGACATCCCGGCGTATCCTGAAACTCCGCAAACTCCTTCAGTATAGCGTACTCCTCGTTCCTGGGCACCACGAAAATCACCTTCGCCTTGTGCTGCACGGCCGAATACAGCGCCTGGACGGAGTACTGCGTGGACCCATCCCCTATCACCGCCACCACCGTGTCCTTCAGGTATTTTGCGTAGGCCAGAACTATCTTCACTAAGTCCAGTAAGGGAACGTTTATTTCCACCTTTCCA